>VUQS01022394.1:0-15920 GCA_015108495.1 Heterochromis multidens | reverse complement strand
ACTACCCCCCTCTACACACCCACACACACACACACACACACACACACACACACACACACACACACACAGCAATTTCCCTCCTCAGGCTTGTCATGGGAGCGGCACCCACATCATTATAAGCTCTACTGCATGAGTTCATCACAAACCCAATGATGTGCATACTCAGCTGCAGACAACACACAGCACCTTAATCAATCTTCATTTGCCTCCTTTTCTGTGTAATATATGTCCTCTTATTTAGAAAAGAGGAATTCTCTCAAATTAGATTTTCTCATTTTTAAACAGTTGTATTTTGCACCACTTCCTAACAGTAGCATGTCCCCCCATAGACAACCATTGCAACTGGCATATAAAGGCATGTTAAAACAGTGAGGTTCCTCTCCAAAAACAATAAAATGTACAAACAGTTTTTTTCACCTCAAGAGTTTTCCTTACAGAAATAGCAAGAAATCCTATAAAAGTGTTTTTTTTCCAACAAAACCAAAAAGTTTGGTCCTGATCCCTCTGTAAAGTGTCTGCAAAAAACTTTTTTTTTGCTGCAAAGACTTCATTTTATTACACTCAATGAAGTGAAATTGGTGACTGGGCTTTGCCATTTACTACTCAGTAAAAAGAGAAAGCTGCAAGAGCAGGATCATTGCAGGAAGGTAATTGGAAGACTAGACTCTAATGTGACCTCTCAATGACAATGGACAGTCATGCAGTAAGTCGCAGTCTGACATTTTAACAAATTATAAGGGGATCAAAGCACACAGTTGATTAATTATTTCATATATAGTGCTGGAATATCTGAAATGCTGGTCAAAAAGAGCAACAATTAGACAGCACCTTTTCAGCTTCTCTGGTGGGCATGATCTAAAAGTAGTGGTGGGAGAATAATTTATATTCTTTACTTAAGTAAAAGCAGCTAAATTTAAATGAGAAAGAAATAAGATTTCCATGTTCCGAGCCTTACTCAAACCTTCATTAATAGATCGTTGCCCACTTAGGGCCATTGCAATATGTTGTAAACAAATTATTACCTTAACTTTATATTGCAGATACTGGCAATATCAGCAAACAGTGACTGACAGTTACAAACAAGCAGACCCCTGTTTTTGCCCACTGGATGAATTAAACAGGACATTCATTATTCTTTTACCTCTATTTGTTCTCTACTGGTTCCTGAGTAAAAATATTTGTCTCTTTATCAGCTAAATTCTCTACGGTGTTCATCAGCAAAATGCTAACTTGCTCTGTTTAAAGAAAAAAAGAAGTCTTTTGGAAAATAACTGTACAGCTGTCTTGATCTGTGACATCAGTAAAAAATATTTTTTTCTGATGAGTTATGAGTTTAAAGTGTCAGTTGCTAGTCTTTTTGAATACATACGTTTTGTAAATTATGATCTCCATTATAATAATAAATATACTCTGCCATTTCAGGACTGCTAACATAGGTCATTTCAGACTGCAGCAAATGATACGATCAAGGACTTGTTGGTAGAATACAGTTCTTTGGAGCAGTTTCACTGAAATCAAGGCTCCTGTGATTATAAATCATGCAGATTTCATCACTGACAGTTAATCAGAACAGTAAACAGCTGTCAGGAAAGTCAATGCACTAAGCTGAAAGACAGTAAAAAGCTCCATAGAATGAGTTCCACACAGTTAGGTGAGAAATTCTCTGTGGGTTCACTCTTAGGCCTCAGTTTTAACATTAAGTAAAAGTAGTCGTGTCCTCAATTGTTAATATAATTGTTAAATTGGCTTTAAATAAAAGTACAAAAAAGCTTCAAAAGCACTCTTTAAGCAGACTGGCTTGGTTCAGTTGTTCAGTTACGCTTCTTACTTATTAAGTTGTTAATTAACAATGCAGCTTTCACACAGCTTTCACAGTAGAATAGAGATAAAACTATAATATTGCCCCCTAAAATGTAGAAGACTGAGAGGAGAAAAAAATACAGTAAATAAGTATTCTAGTATTCTAGAGCTGACCTTTACCAAACTGTACTCCAAAAGAGTCAAACATATACAAAGGATTCATCTGGTTAAGTAGCAAATTTATTAACTGAAATGTGAAAAGCAACTGATTGTCACTGTGTACAAAGAAACTGTAACATTGAACACACTGTGAACAATGAAAGACACACATTCTAATATGTACAGACATACTATAATCAATATGCATGGTGTATATTCCACTTTAAAGTATTTACAGCTGGAGTAGAACTGCCATTGTCTCTGTTCTCAAAGGGTGTTCTCTATAATGTGCTGACATGTTCATTTCAGTGATAGATATCGCTATTCAGCAAATATTTTTCTGCTCATTACCTGTAGAATAATGTCTCCTGTACCTTCTCAGACCCCCGCTTAAAACAAAATTATGTTTTGAAACCAAAGTCCTAAAATCTTCTGAGCAGCTCATGGTTTTATGACACACCTTTTATCATCCTGTCGTGGGTTCAAAGTATGACCTCATCAAGAGATTGCTGTGCAATTGTTGACGTTAGCTAGAAAATGCTGCCATCAGGGAACAACAGTACACCAGGGAGATGATGTCTTTTGCCTTATTTTGCTGTAATATGTTGACCTTCACCTTAAAGATTGTAGTATACTATTGTAACCTCTTTTAAATAATTGGATTATTGAGGTTGCATGGGCCAAGGGATTCTAATTCATCGCTGGATGCCTCCTGCATTATGATGATTAATGCAGGAATCTGCAGAGCTCTCTTATTGTCTTTTGAAACACATACATACAATATTTTCCACTGTGAGACTTTATAGATTGAAAAATAGATGTATGGATAGATGGATGTACACACTCGCACACGATAGAGGTGTAAAGGTAAGACAATTCCTTTCACACAGAGGGATTTTTTTCTGCATCAAACAAGTCAGCCGAATGGAATTACGAGTGGGGTCAGTGCTCCAGATGAAACAGCAAGCCTCTCCTCTCCCACTAAATTCACTTTCTACCCATCCCCACCCTGCCACTGTCCTTGACTCCTCTTGACCCTTCAAATTTGGGGGGAATTGAGTTATTCGGTGGTACAGCTATCACCCTGCAGCCATACCTTTAAAAACCGACCTTCGCCTCCTGCAAACATGATAACCAGAGCACAGGCTTATTGATGAAGGCTCTTTAACATGGTTCTTTTGTCTCTGCCTGAGGCGTAAGGAAATAAATCAACCTTACCAGTGCCTTTTTAATCCTCTTCCTATATCTCTACAACACAGTGAGAGCTGACGGCTACCTGGGTTCAGGGGCAAGGGCCTCGACAGTCACTGTGTACACATGTAGTGGCATGTCACTGCTGGAAACTGACACATAATCTGATATACAGCTCACATAAATGTCCGATTGGGGCCGAAGGTGGTCTTCTCTCTCGTGAGTCCATCTATCACTATTTATATTCCACAGCAGTGATATATCAGGTCACTTTTGAGGCAGATAAATACAATTGCATGTACACATGCACAAATCCAAATGCTTATACATCTAAACATACAAGCATCTGAGTCTTAAGACTGATAACATTTGCAGGAGACTGATAAGACAGCGGTGGACTGTGGGTGGAGATTTACGGAGGAAGGGGAGGGTGATTGTGGGAGGGAGGTGTTTGGGTGATGTGGGGGAGGGCAGCATAGGACGAGGGCGGGAAAGTGGATGTTTTATGAGGCCCTTAACATTTACTTCCCCAGCGTTTCAATCCGCCGTGTCTATTAAGGAAGGCTGCTCCTCCTACGTGTTCCCCATCCATCAAAGACCAAGAGACACGAGGCCCCACACTGACGGACAGCTCGATATGATGGAGAGAGAGAAAGTCGACATCAGGCAATGGAGGGAGAGAAAGTGAAAATACTGAGAAATGAGGGGGGAAGAAAATGAGAAAAAGGGGTCACAAAAGTGGAATGTAGCTGAAAATACAGTCACAGCAGAGAGAATGGAGACGGAGAAAATGGTCGAAGATGAGTTCCACGCAAACAGCTGAAGCAGCATTTTGTCTCAGAATATGCTTTGTTCAAGGTGGGCTGCTGTCCCTACACAAGAACAGGAATATTGTGACTCTGTATAATAAACAAAACGCACGCCACCTGCCAAACAATATTTTGCAAGAAGCAGTGAAGTCAAACGAGTTGTAAATATAAAGAAACCCTGAGAAAATAGATGAGGTCTCTATTCCCTGTGACAGAGTGTTAGAGGTGTGTGTGGGTCAGGTAGGTGTCCAGCTCTGTTCAAACTTTAGTAGCCCCTGCAGGTCACTGCTATTAATTGCAAACTTAGCCAGCTACCCTTCCATTAATCTAAATTTAGGGTCTAGACTAAGTTCCCGCTTGACGTTGTCACTGCAGAGCACTGTGCCAACCAACCAATCACATGATAGATTTTCTGCCCTCTAGCCAACCGAAGACAAGGTCCACTATCTGCAAACTAATCATAGGCACAGTCTGACACATTCAACCTGCTGGCAGCCAAGGTCAGCCAACCACTGACCACCACAACACAAGCTTAAGGTGAAAATCACTACAAATCACAGAGGGAGACGGTGTGCAGCTGAGTATTCTGACCAAATGAAATGCGTAAAATCAGACTTGTTAATGAATACATGCCGTTAATGATCATTCCAGTGATGAACAGCTGGTTTATGGTGCCGTTCATCTGCCTTTGGCCTTTTTATCTTAATTAACAGTACACATATGTGCAGCAATGTTCCCACTTTGAGGCAGCCCTGACCGGTACTCACCGGCAACATACGTAGGTCAGAGAAGGAAATGTGGGGATTTTGTTTTACAACAAATATACAAGGAGTCAGGGGAGAATGAGAGGGTAAATGAGACAGAGATGAAGAGAGGAGAAAAGAGAGGAGTTGCTGAGACACAGAGAGAAAGGTAGAGAGGGAAGAGAAGAATGGGATGGAGAGTGGAGTGGGGTTACACCATCGTGTAACCTTGTGTTCCCCCAGCCATACTGCCCCTGGGCTGCTGTACCCCCCTCTAGCAATTAATCATCTGATACTGAGCTTACTCAACCGACAACCAGCTCGCCCACGTCCTAATTAAGCCAAGGGAGGGGAGGGAATGAGAGGAGAGGAGAGGAGAGGAGAGGAGAGGAGAGGAGAGGAGAGGATTAATAGTAAAAAAGGATGGCCACGGTAAAACAGAAAAAGAGAAGAACAGGTACAGTTCAGTACAGTAGAATCAAGCAGTAAATTTGAAAGAAATGAAAAGGAAGAAATCCCAAACTCAAGGCCAGTTCCTATGGAATGGTGGTGAACATAATGAAAAGCCCGTGCCAGCCTGCGTCGAAGACCATCTATCTACCAGACTGCCCTAGCAGGAACCATGCTGATGCCAAGGTTATTCTACAAAGCTCAAAGACTGTGCTTGTGTATGTGTGTGCTAAAGAATTAAAGAGAGGGAGAGTGTGAATGCATGCAGCTAAAGTATATTAGATCTGTGTGTGTTCAGAGCAAATGCTGCAAGACGTGTAAGTTTATAGATGTGCACATGTATGTGTGTTACAGCTTACGTTGTGTTTCTTGGAGTGTGTGTGCATGTGTGGCTGTGTCTGCATGACTTATTTTCATGCCGCAGAATCCTTTTCATCTTTGAACCAGGATACAGTGAGACTTGATGTCCTCGATCTTCTTCTTCCTGGCTGAGAAACACTTGCGTTGTCCCGGCCACCTGCCAGCCTATTAGCTGAGCGGGCAGAAGCAGCTGCCCAGTAGCAGGTGGATATCCATCCCAACATCCCCACCACATGCTAATGCTAATGGATATGATCTCAGGGACCACAGGACTAGGCTGCCAAGGGAGGTAGGTCAACTGTGGATAGAAATCAGACTTAAGTGAAATCTTACAGAGGCACTGTACAACAATAGGCATGTTAGGAATCAGGAATAACAAATTTGTAAGGCTAGCATAGAGCTCCTTGTATCAGTTATCACACTCTGACAAGGGTTAAACATCTATATCCCTCACAAAAGAGAAATATTTTCTAAGTTTATAGTATATATATAGTAAGTTTAAAAATATTTCCCCCGGATAAGCGGAAGAAAATGGATGGATGGATGGATGGAAGTTTATTTTTGGTTTATTGTTTAAAAATGAAAAGATGAGTTTTTGTTGCAGCAAATTAAATAAAAGGACCAAATCAACACACCCTTTCTTTCTGACTGACAAGTCACAAATATAAACTACACCTATCTTTGATGAAAACTGCAGCTGTTACCCCGAGCACAATCCATATTAGTAATTATAGCTTATATTGTTCTTGTAGGTTTGTAGAATAGAATATAAACAATGAAACTGATCAATAATATTCATGAAATTCAGTATTTTATTTCTGACTTTAAACATCATCTTACCTTAGCTGTATTTATGGTGGTCAGCAGTGCACACAAGGAACCAAGGATGTTAAACCATGGAAGAGTGTCCCCTGGGTCTCCTTTGAAATCTACTCCTATGTCCAGAGTAATTTAGTTGATTGTCATATGTAAACATTAAAGTTATGCATTTTAAAATGAAACTATATTAGTGTTTACATGGTTTCAATGTATGACCAATTGTAAAAACCTTTCATGAACTGGGTATAAGGGACTTGTCAGTACACAATTTTTGATTATTACTTGTTCCTGAGTCTCACTGTCGGCATCTTAACCTTGGTTTCACCGTTGACTCCCTGTTTGCTTTCCATCACTCTGATGGTGAATAATTACTGTAGCTCAGTCCACAGGTGGGGGCAGTGATGCAGTAGCTTTTGAGCTCCAATCTAAAATAGGTCTGCTCCTCTCCTCCTCATAAAATGCCTCAACCACAGTAATATATGGCGTTATTTACGAGGACAAGCCCTGACAGATTTAATATTTTAATTCGGTTTTACGACCTGAACATAGGGTCGCGCAGAACTCTTTATGAGCCACCGACATTAATGGACAAAGCGGCAGAGACCACCGGGTGGAGACAGGAGGGCAGAAAGTGACAGACGCAACCATTCCTCATGTATCTCTGCCTAAATGTCATGCATATCTCTTCCTGCTCTGCTTACACCAGTACTCCACTACATTTCTCTATCATCTGTCCTCGGCATCCCAAACCTTCCCCTAACTGCAACAAGAAGACATGGCCATGGAGCAGATATTGCAAATCTAATAGGGAACAGATTGATGGTTTGAACGATTCTGGGCTGATACTGGGGGGAGATTCATGCTCGAAACAACTCATAGCTATTGGTTTAGAGACTGATGAATCACGAGATACAGCCCTAAACTTTTCAGGTTTTTCATGGCCTCAGCAATACCCTGCCAATACTTTGAAAGTTCAGGGTTCAGACTATAACAGCTGATATTAGAGCAAGGCATGGGAGAGTTGATTGATGAATGCAATGATTCAAGCGCTTCTGTGTAGATTGGTGGTCATTTTAAAAGCACAAGTCAAATACTTTTTCACAATAAAAAAAATTCCCACACCCATCTAGTACTATGAAAAGTTTGATTACTTTTAATGGAAATCAATAGGGTTTCAGCACTCGCACACAGAGAGAATTTTTTAATCAAGAGAAATTCATTATTTTACCGTACCACACACACACACACACACACACATACACACACACCTCATAATATGAATCAAGAATAAGAATAATAACCAAGATGCCCTATACCAATTTTTTTGGACCACTTTTATCACCAATTAAATCTATCAGTTGATGCAAAATTAACTGCTACAGCGGTTGATTTAGTAAAACTTATAAAACTGAAACTTTAAGAAAAAAAATCAAGCAGGTCTTCAAAGCAGCATGTCCAGTGGGATTCAGAGTGGTTCCCATGGGAACTGGCAAATGAGCATCTACCCAGCCTCACCCCTCAAGCACAGCGCCTGGAGAACACAGTGATTATTGATCTGTCTGAGGGGCGAACAGCTCAACCAATCAATGGCTCTTTGAGTCCCCAAAGATTCTGGGATAGCCAAGGAATAGTATATGTGTGCAGAGAGGAAGGTGGGGTGCTAAAGTGGCAGTGTCATAGTGATTTCTGTTCAACACAAATCGCCAGTTTAATTAACGTGTTAGAAATTGGTTTAAATGGCCAAGTGCCCCCTGATACCCCATCTCAGGCTGGTATTAAGCTAGAGCACCTTTTTCCGGTGTAAGTGCTGCCCAAGGGGGAAGGTAAACAGTTGGTCAGGGGCTGAGAACAATGGGACCACAGAAATCAAAATATTTTTACAGTCTCTTGTGGTTGAGTTCAAACATTTTACCCACACTCACTGGTTCCTACATGAGGGCCTGTGTAACACTTTGCACTTCTATGTTCACTGTGCAATTTCAATTTTAATTAAATAAAAAATGATTTTAATCTTTTATTTTGTAATAATTGGAAAATTAACATTTCAAACCCAAAATAAACATTTCAAATTGCAAAGTAACATAGAGGCCCATGAGAAAAATCTAATATTACTGCTAAGTGAGCAAGCTGTGCTTTTTTTTGTTTTTGTTTGTTTGTTTTGTTTGTTGTACTTTTTCCTCCCAAAACAGGAAAACACAATAATTTGTAGTTTTTACAAGTCATAGGGAGATGGTCAATCACAACAACAAACTGGTTGCGGGTAAGATTGCAGCTTTTGTCTAATTCCAGTAGTAAACTCGCCCTCTCTTATTTTTTTTTATCAAGTTCAGTTTTTTAATTTAACCAGCTTTCACCAAATGCTGTTAATGCATAAAAAAAACCCGTAAGGACTTTGCTGTAGTTTTATTTGTACTTATATAGCATTATTCTTACCCTAACAGACACAATGCTTTTACAATTTCCTCCTCATTCACACAACAATGCAACAATTGCTATCCTGCTTATTGCAAACCTCACATGAAAAAATGAAGGCATACATATCACTGCATTCACAATTCATAGCAAAGCTTTCCTAGATCAAAATATGATCAATTCCTTAGGAAAATTAAAAAACAAAGTCCTACTTCTAACAAAAAAGCTGAATTGTATTGTAGATTGTTGTGCAGACACTACTTTTTCCATACTTGCCCAACTTTTTTTTTCTTGTGGCTGTTTTCCCAGATCTCAATGCCTCATTACAATAACTGAGAGAGTGATGATGGCCAAAACTTCAGAAAAAATACAATTATGCATTAATTAGCCTAAGAAATAACTAACAGATCAAAGTTATCATTGGAGGCAGCACTATAGACTTAGAATCAGATTACATTACTCTGTTTATGTTCAGTCTGTGGAGAGTATAGACTTGGTGATGTTCAGCTGTGGGCCTTCTTTTACATTCTACAGAAGTCTCAAACTGATCAAACTGAAAGGCCAAAGATGGGTTCACCCCCTGGGGTGGACTAAATAATTAACAGCCCTATAATTGCACCTATAAGCAAGTAAATGACCCCAATCCCCTGGAGAGATAAGGGTGGTGGAGGGGGAGTAGAAATGCAAGCCCATGTGTGTGTATGTGTGTGTGGGTTGGAGATCAGATTATAGCAACAAACAAGGAGGAGAAAGTAGCCTGATGAGCACAGCCTGGCCAGCTCATTTACTTTGACATTTGAGCAGAGCCATCGCCGCAGGAAGCGACTGTAAGGAGGCAGATACAGAGGCATCTGACTCACAGATCTGACTGACACTCTGAGGTCCATCCATCTGAGCCCAGGTGAATGAGAGGAGAGAGGCTGATCAATAAGGTAATGGTTTGATAGCGTGTGTGAGTGACTGTATTTCCAGCTATTGAGCTTCCTGACATTCTAATAAGGGGGAAGATTTATAATGGCAGCCAACTAATGACTGAGAACTTGAGTCGTGTGCTGACACATTAACCGTTTTCACACATGCACTACAGCCCAGGACTTTTCTCAGCGTCGCCCGAAAAAGATTTAAAAGAGCACAAATGTCTAACACAGTCAAATTGAACATTAAACAGTCTTTAACCTGCCAGCTTCAGTACAAAGTCCATGTGAAGGGCTGATATAGCTCAATGAATTAATAGCAAGTGAGTAGTCATTCTGACTCCTGCTTCCTAAACACTCTATCAAAGCAGAACGCTCACCTAAACCAGAAGGAGAATGGGCAACTTTGGAACATGTCCTGAAATTATGAGTTTATGTGTGAAAATCAATCAGTGGCGTTATCCGCTCACTGAAACAATCAGGATATTAAAGGCACTCTTTCTCAACCAAAAATCTAAACACAAGATTGCAACCACTTAACAGTCTTGCTTTGATTTGCTTGCGTTTTAATTCACAAGCAAAGATAAAAAAATAAATGCTTTCGATTGTTGTCACACATTAAATCCAATTTATGAGTACAGTTCAATTGTTTAAACAGAATGGAACATCAAGTAATACTTTGCCAAGGTGTATGCTCTTGTATCCAATGACTGGTGATTGGCGATAGATTTACTCATCATTTAAAATTAACTACTTAAAAAAAAAGTCCCATATTGCCCAATTAGTTTAGTCTATTTCCTACATTTCTAATTAAGCTCCCTGTAATGTCAGACTCCTCTATTCCACCAAATATGGCAAGACATGAGGCATAAGATCTAAAAATGCCATCATTTTCATCAGCCTAATATTGCAGAAATAGGAGTAAGATGATTTTTCTCATTGGTTACAGTGACAGCACTCTAATTTAATCAAATTAAATCTCAAGAAGCGTGTCACACCATACACCCCTACATACTCTTTGACTCACACACACACACACGCACACACACACATAGATTTCAATCTCCGCACATGCCTTCACACGCTTAGTTTCTTTCTTCTGCTTTCCAGTGGCACCAGCATTCAGAGATTCAATCAATCACACCTTTGCTCACACACATGCACACCGGCACAAACAAATACACACACAGGGCACAAGGTGCCTACGTGGACTTGCTCTTAGTTCACTACCTGAACAATGATAGCCATTTTTTTACCCATCAACCTTGTGGTTTGAGTGTGCCATGCAGCAGAACCGATCACTCTCTTTTCCTCCATTAAAGCAACTGCCAACCCTGAAGCATGCGCCTTTTTTTAAATGGAGGTAAAAAGGAAATTAATCTCTCCCTGGGCTGCCGTGGCAGGATATTAATCTAGCAGCTTCACTCATCTCCTCATCTCTTCTCTCATTGCCTGATAATCCCCTCCTCATCAACAGCATATGCAAACCACAGGTGGATGAACAGTGTAATTGATTAGGTTGTGAAACTCCCCTCACACTGCTTCTCTCCATGTCTTTTTTTTCCTTTTGTCAATCACTCAGTCCATTGTTGGAGGTGTATAATTTGCCCATCAGTCCTTAATCAGTTATAACAAGTTATTGATGTGACTTTTTATGTTGTTGTCAAAGGGGAAATCAGTTTTGGATTGACTGCAGCCAAGTTTGAACTTTCAGTTTAGCATCAGTTGCTCAAAAAGCTAAGAGGAATTATTGCTGTAATTAGAGTAAATGGCATTCAGAATTAATTACTATGTTGAAACCCCTTACATTACCCCAGTCTACTTGCTTAATGATCAACACAGACATCTAAAACAGCTACATGACAAAAATAAACATGTTCCACGAGAATGAGGCTCACTCCCTCTGGGCCAGTCAGCGACAAATGCGTCACCTTGTTTTGATCTGTAATTATAGCTTCCCTCCTGGGCTGATCAATATCATTTTGAAAAATGCTTCTACACTGTAGTGGAAAATGTAGCAGTGAGTTCGAGATCACAGAATCTAAAAAAATAAATAAATAAGCAAATGGTTTTGTGAAAATGTTGTGAGGCGAGATACATCGTTCTGTAACGTTCTCCTTGGGCCAGTTTGACATATCACGTGTAACAAATAAATGACTGTTATTACAGTAAGCAAAGTAATCCTTAATGAATAACATTCCTATAATGTTTCTAAGTGCATCCTCACACAGTATCTGCTTCCTACGTAAATTAATAGCAGTTTTTTCAAGTGGCTCTCAGCTGAGAGGCCTCCAGTGAGAGCTGATAAAGCAACACGATTCTTATCGGAGCATTAACCCCTGCTGCTCTCAGAGTGTACACTCACTCAGCGTATCAGGGTGAGGCTGCTGTGTGGACCCTTGCAGAGACAAATGGGGCCGATAAAGCTAAGTTCATTATCTGTTACTGACACATCTGGCCAGGGGTCAGGCTTTACCTGACCCCATGGGAGCCCTGCCGATTGGCCACTGTGTAACCTGGCTCTGCTACAGCCCTGAATCGGATTGGAGGTTAATGACAAAAGCAGCACAAGAGGGAAGAAAGCAGCTCTTCGCCTCACCGGGAGAAAATAGGCACCCTCTCGCTCTCCCCAGAGAGCCAACACTTGGCCCACACGACTGAGCCATGACTCAGAAGAAAAAGAGCATGCTGCAAAATAAATATCATTAACCCACAATTAAAATCTTGTTCTCTGTCCTGACATCCTTTATTGTTCTCATATCTCTGTCCAATTACAACAAGCTGGAGTAATTACGGCTGCATTAAAAAGTAATGAAGTTATATGAGCAGTGCTGTTTCCACAGGGCAATCTGACAGAAGGTAGAGAGAGAAAGGGAAGCTGCTGGAGGACCTGCTCATCTTTGCCCATGAGGTGAAATGTCAACTAGATGACTCTGCAACACCAAAGATCTTCCGCAGTTCAGCTGATTCTCCCTCATGGCAAACTGCAATCAATCACTCTGCGACCTGGGTAGCCATTATTTTTTAGCTTTTTAACAGGTCAACATGATTTTGTAGCCATGGAGACAAGGGCTTGCCCAGAGGGCACAGGATATAAATTGCTGTCTGGCATTTGTAATGTGTGTTAACAGATTTGAGTCAGTAACACACCATGCACTGGTCAAGTATATGCAGTGGGATAAACAATACATTTATATCTCTTTTGTTAAGGATTGTGAATGTTTTAATATTTAACTCACTGTTATCTCTCCATATTTCTCTCTCGTTTCGGTGTGTGTGTGTGTGTGTGCATTTTTATGCATGATGTTGTGTAAACACACTTGTTTTTGTGTGTGAAAACAGGCGATGAATTGCCTGGGTGAGGCTGTTAAGTGCAGGTCAGAGATGAGAGCAAGGCAATTTGAGGTTGGAAATGAGTGATGTCCTTTCTCATTTGAGTGCCTCAGAGGCCTCGGCCTCTCAGATGCCACCTCCTCCTATATGTCAGCATGGCCATTGTGTTTTAGTCTCCCTCTGTTGTGTTGCTGTCTCTCAGTACATTGAAGACAAAGAAAGAGAAAGGAGAGAGATAAAACAATGGCTGGCCACAGTGGTTTGGAAATGAAACATTAGCCACGGCCTGTGAAGAGGAGGTAATCTCGCTTTAGAGGAAAAGACAGCAAATGAAAAAAAGAACTAGAAGGGAAGGGGAGAGAAAAAATAAACAAAGAGAGAATCTGGGTTCTGGGATAGATTGAACTTGTATCTAAAGTGCTCCACACATGAGTGGGAATTCGACACTGACACATCGCCGGCTTGGGCCTGCACAAGGAGATTTGTTCTGAGGGAAACTTTAATATTCTCATGGATGAAAAGAAGAATAGACAGTGAACAGAGTTCTGATGGGGCAAAAAGGAAAATGGTAATACGTCCTGTGACTAAGGGTGTAATTCACCTAGAATTAAATGGAACTTTAGTTTTATCTTTTTTTTCTGAAATTATGATGTAATTATATTTACTTACAAATACTTACCAGTAGATACACTAGAATAACGGGGGAACAATTCAAGTTTTTAAAGGAAAGATAGAATAATTATACTATAAGTGATTTTAAGTAGTACTTAACTTCCGGGTTATTTAGCAGAAAATAAAACAAAACTTCCCATCTTATGCTGTAAATACGCTGTACTTTTATGGGTGCGTCCATATTATGTAGTGGTTTAACCTTGTCTTTTTACATTTTTATTACATTATTACAAAAACCAAGTTATATTGGTGTGCATCATGAATGTTCCACTATTCAATTGTCTTCTTATGTTACATATAAAGATGTAATCAGGACTATTCTCCCTTTCCTACTTACAAGAAAAAATAAATACCAGCAAACATTGCCAGGTATAGGCCCATGTGATTTTATAATGATGGAGCAAAGTCAAGCTTGATGTTTTTCTTTCACAAACACTGTTCAACAATCAACCAGAACTTTCAAAAGGACTGTAAGAAAACTGCAAAAAAAAAAGTATATATTTTATATATTTATATACAAACCCAAAACTGAAAAAAACAGAATTAACAATAAACTGTTCTTATTAGCTATGAATATTTTTATTTATACTTTTGTTATTTGTACAGTTTTGTTATTTCTTTGCTTTTTTTGTGCTTTCTACACAAAAGTCACCACTGCGCCCCTACAAGTACAGTGTATTTGTAGTGTAAGATAGGGAAAGTTGTTTTTCCACTAAATTACCTGAAAGTTATGGACTATTTAAACATAATTAATTTGTCTCTCCTTTCCTGGAAAATACCTGAAGTTTTGTACTGCTAAAATAATTTACGCAATACTGGAAAGAGTCACCACACTGCACATCCTTTTTTCCATCTCATCCCTGTGATGCGTTCATGGTTCAGATGTAAAGTTGTGTTCATGGTATTTTAGCACCTAGCTAGTGGTGCAGAGTAGGAGTCAACATAAACAGTGTTTATGTTGACAGTTTTAGCAAACTACTAGCTAAGGGTACAGTTACTGTATTTTCCAGGGAAGAAAAAAATGTTAATGTGTGATAATTTTACCCTCAGATGGAGAAAGATGTAAGAAAGAGAGGACAGGAGAGGAAGATGAGAGATTCTTTTCTATGGTACTTTTCTAATGTCACTTACTGCTCAGTAAGTGACATTAAATCTTGAAATTTAAAGCTTACATGTAATGTCTTGAATCATTTTAGATTTCTTAATCATTGGATCTGTACATGGTGTGTTGCTGAAATTATCTGAATATTTCATATTCTCAAATGTTCTTGAAAACAAATTACACATACACCTGAGTAAGGGTTCCCCACCTGCCAAATCCCAGTTTAACCCCTGCTTACGGTATAATTATTCCTGTAAAATACCTGAAGTTACACACTCCTTAAAATTACTTACAGTACAGTTTTGTCTACTTTCCTGTAAAATACTTGATGTTAAGCGCTTTGAGGCGACTGTTGTTGTGATTTGGTGCTATATAAATAAAATGGAATTGAATTGAATTGAATGTTATGCACTACTTAAAATAACTTACATTATAATTATTTCTTATTTCCTGTACAAACTTGAATTGCTACCCCCTTATTCTATTATATATGTAGTAAATATAATTACATCATAATTTCAGATAAAATACATTGAAGTTCCAGTGAATTCTCGGGGAATTACATCCTTATTCTTAGGCTGTATTATAAGGTACTGCTGAAAATGGGTGAAAACTAGACTGGATGTTTTTTGTTTAGTTATTTTAGTATGAGTGCAGAAGGACAGGAAAGATGCAAAGCAAACAAAGAGAATGATAAAGGCATAGTTAGATTTGAAGTGAGGGCACTACAGGTGCATTTCAAGCACTTTCACCAGATGGCAACATTTTTTAAGGCAAAAGGCTGAATAATTCCTTCAGAAAAATCCCACACCCTCAAAGACATTGTTGACTCTCTACACATGATATTAAATTGTTTTTTTTTTAGGGGTGTTTAGAATAAGATCACAGATTTTTTTTTCTACAGCCTAATTGTTTTTTTTTTTCTCCAAATATCCTCTTGATCAGACCTTGGAATTGTATGTAATCCTTTGGTTGTCTCTGACCGCCCGCATGGGGTGAATGGGAATTTACGATTCAAATGTAAATATGTACATCATGCAGTTTGTTCCATTTCAGCCACCAAACCCTCTTTGATAAACTCCCCATCTGTTTTTTGCGATTTTGTGGGAAATCTCAATACAATTTTGTTGCCTTCATTTTGAAGGCAACTGCTTTT
>VUQS01022393.1:3717-18052 GCA_015108495.1 Heterochromis multidens | reverse complement strand
TAACACTATGTTATCACATGCAGTCTCCTTTAAATTTAGCAACTTCGTGATCAGGACACTTTCAGGCAAATTTAGAGTTTAATTCTAATCTGCAGACTTCGATAAAACAGGCTCTGCTTACCTTTCTTATAGTAGGCCGGCCATGCCGTTAGTGTCCTGTCCACTCGGTCGAAGGTCCGGATCGAAACTGCCTTGCCATCCAGGTCACGGCACCATTTTGTCGAAGCACGCCGGCTTCTCCGATTCTTTTGATGGCAAGAAGTTTACACGGAGACGAGAACTAAGTTTAACACACTTTATTTTCAGTACAGATGCATCTGGAGACCACACAGTCAGCGTTCCCTACGCTACCCTAGCATGATCTGAGCTACTTCCGGTTCCGGTGCTGTTTTGAAAACTCTGGTTAACCCCGCCCAGCTGGCAGTGGAAAACAACCGTCTCCTCCCCTTTGGCTCAACAGACGAGCCGTCCCCCACCCCCAGCTGTGACAATCCCACCTTTGTTCTCAGTTATTCCCATTCACTTCTCCGTTATAAAAACCCACCCATCAACACTGTTGTAAAACAAGTTTGATTAATACTTTATTAGTGTGTAAGCATGATCAAAACATTTTACACCTTTCACAAGAGGCTTTGAGGTCACTTGCTATAGCAAAATTATTAATCCCGTGCTTCTTCATTAAGGCTTTAAAACTGGAGTTAAAGAATTCCGTACCACGATCAGTCTGTAACTTTTCAGGAATTTGGCTAATTTTAAAAACGGACTCAAAAGCCTTAGTCACCTCAGCACGTGTTTTTGACTTTTGGGCCTGTGCAAAAGCTTTTTTGAGAAAATATCAATAACTGTTAGTAAATACTTAAATCTGTCATTATGTTTAGCTAAGGCCTGCATATCACATAGGTCTGCTTGAAACAAAGGTCTTGGTACAGAAACCTTGTTTCGGGGAAAACGGATACAGGCAGGTTTGTGTAAGGTGTACGCATCTTCCGTTGACAGGAACTCTTTGACTGTTTCCACTTTAACTTTATTGCCTGTTTCTTGCTCTATTCCCCTAACGAGCTTCTCTTCTCTACCCCTTTATAACTCCCAGGATGAGAGGGGTCATAGTAAAAAAGGTAAAAAATAGTTTTTAATATTTTATTGAAGCAAAAACAGGTCAAACATTCAATGTACAACAAAAACAGCAGTTTAAAAAGCACAAAAAGTTTTAAAACACACTTTAAAAAACATAATGAGAACCAATTAAAGCTTTTCTGATTTAAACAGATAAAAACATTAAAGACAAACAGAGCTGCTTCGGTGTCTTTAGCATGCTGGAGGTCATAAAGTTAAGCTTCAGCTGCCCCTCTCAGACGAAAGGGGTTTGGAAACCCTCCAAACATAAGCTTTCTAACAGCGTGTCTATGAAATGTCCATTCCAAAATCTTTTACATAAATGATCATAATAACGAAAAAAAAAATTCTCCAAAGGAAAAAGACAACTGTGCCTTATTTGGGAGGGGTGGCATGATTCAGAAACCCCTCGCAGATTTCCCGACAATGTTTCTGAATCGGTGTACTAAGAAGATATTTTACTGTAAGTCTTGTAAGCTCTAAAACAGCAACTGGCAGTCTCCACTGAGAGTGTTAATTCTCCAGGACTCTGCAGGTGCTTTTCCTCAGGCTGCGGGTTCAGTGGTATGTACACGGGGTGCTCAGGCGCCCACACTTCCTCTGGCTGAACAGGTGTTTCAGGCCTGAAAATGTCTACATATCCCCTGTATGCTGAAGAGAGAGGTTCTGCGGATGATGGAGACCCTCAGTAAAGATCCACACTGTTTTTAGGCCGCCACCAGTTCCAACCTTGAGGGGAAGGCGGCGTTTCAACCGACCAACACACTCAAGGGTTTCAGCCTCTGGATGCGGAGACTCCGGCTCAGGACTTGCAGGACCCCATGTCTCTGAAGATGGGGCCGACGTAGCCAAAATGTCGTGGCTCTCTGCGGTCTCTCTACCGGGGGCTGTCATGGTCTGATGGGGAAAAGTGACTCTTCTGATTAGGACTATGTTGGTGGAATTTTGGGTCTCTTTAAATATCTCTCTAAATTTCACCGCTTTGTCATAAACCAATTTTCAGCCAGTCCCAAACAGGGACACGAAGCACTGTTTGGAACAGGCGATTTTGAGAGTTGCAGAAGTCTAAAAAAAAAAAAACTCATCAGTACTCATGCTGCACTCTGGCGACTGGCTCTAAAATAACATTTTGAAAATGGTATACTCTGTGCAATCCACATTCTGGAAGTAATCACTTTTCTGACCGGGGGCACAGGTCTTTGTTCTTCTTTTTTCTTTCATGTATACACCGTAGGTCTGTGTCTGCTGGTCTCTGGTCTGCGCTTCTCCCTGCTGTTGGGACTCTTCCAGGCTCGCTTTAATTTCAGGGACCACCACCATAGCCAGCACAGCCTAATCGGATGCTGTCAGTCACTCGGGCTGTTAGCGGGCCGAAAACTTCACCAGCATTTACCTGGTAGAAAGAGAGTTCGCTGGCATGGTAATGTTAGAAATAAAATAGTTAAATTGAGCTTTTGGGTGATTTTTTTTTTTTTTTAATATACATTGCAATTGTGCTTACTTAGGCTTTATAAAATATTTGGAAGAAAGTAGTTTTTAGGTAAAAAGCATTAACCCCACATTGTAAAGGGATAAAACAAGGCCAGAATGAATGGGTACAGAAGGACCTGCAATATGCTCACACAGCACAAATAGACAAAGTCAAGGTGAAATATTTGCAAAGCAAGGATGTCTGAACACAATGTACTAGACATAGATGGCATAAGTAGAAACAGAGACTGGGAATTAAAAGCAAACCCCCAAACTCCACCGGAGTTTAAGGTCCATTGTTCCTCCAAAGTTTCCATCATTGGCGTCTGGACTCCTCAGACGTACATTAGACGTTTCTTTGGTGCTGGCGCTGATGCTCTGTAGCTTGTAACAGATGTCTGGCTGAGCAGCGAAACTACGCAGGGTCTCTTAGCCACAGTGCTGGAAAGTTCTTGTTTTACAGCTAGTTTTTTCTCAGATAAATTTCACTCTAAACTAGTTCATATTTATTACGGCATCCCTCCGCCCCAGAAACCCTTATCATACGGTTGTAAAGTAATATATGTTTCCGATTGGCCAAATTCAGCCCCGACCACCAGTCTCTCATTTGTTCAGGCATACTTTACTGCTTACAGGGGAGGGGCCTCAAATTGCCGCAGTAGGTAGAACTTAAGGGTCTTCTCATTAGCTCTACAGGGCCCGTACTGTGAACTTCTGGTCTTTCTCACACAGGGGACACTGCTTCAGGTGAGGGGGATACAATAGCCCCCCCGCCGGCTGTTTCTCGTTGGTCAGTGCCAGAAGGTCGTAAAGTAATATGTTTTCCGGTTGGCCAGTTTCAGTCCCGGTCAGCAGTCTCTCATTTATTCAAGCATTCTTTACGCATATTTAAACACACACACACCACGTGTACACACCATGCGCACGCACACGCGCACACACACATTTTCCAAAAAATAAAGTCATCATAACAAAGTAAACATTTTTTTTTACTCAAACAGTCGACTTTTTACTTTAAAAAAAAGTTGACATTTTTGCACTAAAACTACATTTCATCATCATTTATGAATTATTGTTCCATACATTTAATTTCTGACTAATACATATTTTTTCATATTCCGAACCATAATCATATTTCATAATCATATTATTATGAATTATTATAACTTTATGATGTGTCATAAAAAATTATGACTGTCATAAAGTTTTATTACTTCCCCTATCATAAAGTTTTATTACATGTCATAAATCATTTGACAGGTGGGGCCAGAAATCACATTTTGACACAGTGTGTCATTCAACTCTCTGATACACAGCACAGAAAACTGATGTTAGTTAATTCGGTGCATTATATTTTTCAAAATGTTTAAAAAAAGGCTATAAAAAAGAACTGGTGTAGTTCAGAAGTCTTGAATAGTAAGAGTTGCATCAACGGGGATTTAGAAAGAGTCTTCAAATAATAGTCATGTCAATGGTGGTTCAGAATGTGGGATCATAATGTGGTTTGTGTAAACTTCAGATATTGCTTTGTGGGCGTATTGAATGTGTGAATATAGAGAGACAGAAATAGGTACAGGTGAGGACAGAATTATTAGCCCCCCATGAAAATTTCATATATATAGATTTTTTTTTTTTAAGTTCGTTCTTCTTTCTCCTGTAGTTCAGAAGCAGAAAACTGTTTGTCAGCATCTTCCTTTAAGAATATATGCTTTGGTCATTCTGATGCACAAAATTAACAAATCTAATGCAGAAAGTGTGATTCAGACATCTGACTGCACTGTGGGTGCTGAAACTCAGTATTGTGCTTTCCCTATGCTTTATTCAGTAAGATGAGAACATTTTGACATATTGTGTGTAATTTCAAAATCCTCTTTCAAACTCCTTGAAAACACAACCCAATTTTTTTCAAATCTTTTCTGTTTCCTATAGTTCAGAAGCATAAACATGTTTCTGAGCATATTACTGTAAGATGTTATGCGTTTGTTATTCTGATCCACAAAATGAACAGATTTCCCGTACAAAGTGCGATTCTAACATTAGACTGCGCTGTGTGCGTTCTCTAAGCTGTTTTCACTAAGTTGAGTACATTTTTAAATGTTGTGTGTAATTTCAAAATCCTCATTCAAACTGCTTCCAAACAAGTTTCTCATTTGTATTCCTTCTATTCCTATAGTTCTGAAGGAGAAAAATGTTTCTGAGCATCTTACTTTAAAAATAGATGTTTATTATTCTATAGCAGAAAATGAACTGAGCTCAGTTAGAAAATCCCAATCTGACCTCTTACTGTGCTGTTTCTGGTGAAACTCTTACTCTTAAAGAGAGATTTTCGAGTTATATGGTGAAATAGTTTGTAATAATGCAGCTGCTTTCCAGATAAATCATTCATCTGCCACACTATTTTCAGAGAAAAACGTGTTAAACCTTCACTTCACCTTCACACTCCGTCATCCTGTGTTAATTTTTGAGACATTAAATTGTGCTATTCTTGGTAGATAATTATTAAAATAAACAGACTGCACCTTTTTATATAAATTAGTGCACTGTTGGATAACCCAAAGAATTTTCCACTTCCATGGGTACATTTTTTTTAATGTACTATCAAGCTAATTTGCTCTGCAGCTTTCAGTCATGAAACTAATACTGTGCCTCTTTAGTAAATCCCTACAGTAGCGTTTTGATGACAAACAAGGATTTTCCATTAGCACAGACTCTTACTAAATCTGGCCCTTGATATCACAATGACAGCTTTGACCACTCATTTTGTCTTTATTAACATTTGTGCATGAAATATCCTTAAAGTGACAATTGAATTTCAACCAGTTAAGCTAACTGTGAATATTTTTATTTCTTCTTTTGGAAAAATGTAGAAGAGTGTAGCTCCCTTTGCACTCCAACCACACTATACAGATGAGAACAAAATTGTTACCCCCACCCCAATATGAAATTTAACATTTGTGTCACAATTTTCCCAAGTGTTTTTTTTAACAGACCAAGTGATTTGCAACAATATCATTTCTATGCATTCAATTCAATTCAGTTTTATTTATATAGCGCCAAATCACAACAAAAGTCACCTCAAGGCCTGAAAAACTGACCTTTTTGTTGAGCCATAGCACAAACCACTGTGCGATGATGTGCTTTAATGCTCAAATATAATGTTTAAAGCTTGTAAAATCAAGTTAAAACTGAGGGTTATCTTCCAATTTACACACAGTATAAAAACTTCAAGGGTTTGAGCTGTCACTTGAGAAAGCATCATGCCAAAAACCAAAGAAATCAGTTTAGACTTAGAAGAAACATCATGTACAAACAAGTTTTCAAGCAGTTTGGATGAAGAGTTTGAAATTACACACAAAATGTGAAAATGCACTCATCTTAATTAGAACAGCATTAGTTAGGCGCAATAACAACTTGCAGCATTACCAACGCAGTAAGTTGTCAGAAACAAACTTTCTGACCAAGATCAGTTCATTTTGTGCATCAGAATGACTAAAGCATTTATTCATGAACTAAGAGGCTGAGAAGCAGTTTTCTGCTTGTAAACCATAGAAGATAGAAGAAACATCACGTACAAACAGGTTTTCAAGCAGTTTGAATGAGGAGTTTGAAATTACACACAAAGAAAAACTTCATCATGCAAAGCACAGTCAGTTGTCACACTTTCTGAATGACCGGTTCATTTTTGTGCATCAGAATGACTAAAGCATATGTTCTTTAAAGGAAAATGCTGAGAAACAGTTTTTCTGCTTCTGAACTATAAGAGACTAATGAAAGATGAAGATTTAAAAGCAGTATGAATGAGGAGTTTGAAATTTACATATAAAAAGTAAAAATTTGCACATCTTAGTGATAACTGCGTTAGTAAACCACAATACTGACTTTCAGCATGCACAGCGCAGTCAGTTGTTGGAATCGCACTTTCTGATATAATTTCATTTTATGCATCAGAATGATTAAAGCATTTATTCTTAAAGGAAGATGCTGAGAAACGGCTTTCTGCTTCTGAACTTTTAGAGATCAATGAAAGATGAAATTCAAGCATGTTTTAAAGGAGTTTGAATGAGGAGTTTGAAATTACACACAATTTGTGAAAATTGACTAATTTTAGCGAGAACAGCATTAGTAAATCACAATACTGACTTTTAGCATACACAGTGAAGTCAATTGTCATAAATGCACTTTCTGACTGAGATCAATTCATTTTGTGAATCAACCAAACTCAAATTTATCTATAAAACACATTTTAAAAACAACTCACATTAACCAAAGTGTTGTACAAAAGACAAAATGCACAGTTTTGACTGTGAGGAGAATGTTGTGCCTGTTAGGGTTCCTGGGTCTTCATGTCCTTGTCATAGCTGACACTTGAAAGGATACACCTGCTCCCTTCAGCTGTACTATTTCTTGTCTAATTGTTCTCAGGGACAGAACTTCTTCTGTTTGAACAAGGCCAAGGCAATGGACAGCAGTGGGTAGTATGATTGTTCTTTCAAAGCCATCATCCAGCACAGTGTATGTGTCCAGGGTTTTTTTTTCCCCATTCTGAAGCCAAACTGGGACAACTTCAAGCATTACTCTCCCTGAGTGGCTAGCTTGGTCCAAAAAAACCATGCTGGAGGATGTACAGTATTTACAGTCAAGCCACATCATGCAGTATGAGCAGATGTTGTTCTCCACATGTAGCACATAGCTTCTTTAAAGTGCACTTATCTGGTGAATGTCCTGTCCCACATTTCCAAGATCATTTTTCTCCTTTATCCAGGAGGTCCTGGCAGTACTGGTGAGCTTGGCAAAGTCAGCACATGCACTGAGGTAGTGCTCCTGACTGTTACAATAAGGACAGAAAGGCTTAAAACAATCCAGCTTCTTAAACTCTGGTGTGATGGCAGGTCCAGGAGCAGGACAAGAGTACTTGGATCCCTGCCAACTACCAAGCGGAATAGTACCAGGTTTGACTCTTTGTTGTTTCACTGCTTTGCGCTTCTTGCTGTCAGTATGTGCTAGTACTGACAGGAATGTGCCTGTTATTTGACGAGACACCTGCAAAGTCTGAACTTTCCTCTCGAGCCACTCAGCTAGATCTGGGAGAGTGTATGTACTATCACTGCTGCTCTGGATAATTCCCCAGTTAAAGCAATGTTGAGCGAATGCATCTCTATAGTTAGTGGGTAGTTTGGTCAGTAATGTGTCAACATGAGACCCACACCTCAACTCTGAAGATGAGGGGCCGTCCATTGTACTCAACATTCCCACCAAAGTTCCAACTGACATGACAAAGTCCTCAAACCCTTGATAGTCTCCAGGCCTGACTGCTGAGGCATTCAGAATGGCCTTGAGTTCTCCCTGCACTAGTTGTCTTGGCTGACCATATCTTTGTATGAAGGCCTGCGGAGTCTGACTATTGACATACAGTTTCGCTACTTGAAGTGCAGAAGGGAATGTAAGATAGTCAAGAAGGATCTGATACTTATATTCCTCACTTTAATGTTTGTGAGAACCAAGTAAACTGTCCGGAGGTGTCACAACAGGAGATGCTGGTGGTAAAGCAGGAAGTACAAGTTGCGTTGGCAAAGGAGGAGGCAAAAAGGCCGCAGGAGTTATAGAGGGCTGTATAGGCACAGCTACAGATGCAGGCAATGTAGTTGACACAGAAGAACCTGCACTTAAGGGACAGGTACTTGTGGTGTTGCATGCAGAGCCTGATGATGAGGGGTAGGTGGCTCCCTTGTGGCCATTCCTGAACTGGGAGGCTGAACTGGGTAACCCAGTTCTAAATGAGGGAGACTACTGTAATGTGGCTGAAATATAGCATACTGGCATGAAGGATAGGATGGGTGATCACTCTGTGGATATGAAGTCAATTTTACCTTGTCCATTTCCACTTCAAGCTCTTGTCTGCCAATGTGCTTCTAGCTGCTGCCATCTATAATCTGGACTCTCAATAACATAATGATCAGCTACAGGATAGCTAAGGGGTCTCCCGGGGCTGGGTGGCACTACATAAGTTGGTCTTGGTGGAGATGCTGGCTTTACTGTAGGATTATAAAGACGGTGATATGGGTAGCTGAGTTTGAAGTCCTCCAGATGTCCGGGAATGCGTCGCAACCTGCTGGGACGGGGACTCAGTGCTGGTTGCCCATCATCAAATCTCTGGGTGTACCCAAAGTGCAGCTTGTATATGATCCAGCTTGAAGGACCACTTGTGAAAGATATGTTAAAATGCTGGCATATACAAGTCTGGCCTAAGTCTTCTGTCAGAAAGACTGCAACAATCCAGGAGTTTGGTTAATTGTCTTTAATAAAGTCTCACAAACACAATGAACATTGTATACATCAAATTGCTTGCCAGTCTTAATCCAAATTCTGTGCCACCATGATTGAACGCATTGTGTGATAATGTGTGTGTATGTGTGTGTGTGTGTGTGTGGGGGGGGGGGGGGGGGGGTCTGGAAAACAGAAACAGACAATTCTATAATTAGTCAAGTAAATAACTATATAAATAACAATAATATGACCTTCTGCTGGGGTAGTACACTTGGCACAAGCAATATGTCACAATGTCCACAAGAGGACTCTGTAGACCATAAATTGGCATCCATAGCACACAAGTTTGCTAATAGTAAGGCACAAATATAGCAAGACTAGCAACAGTTATAAAATAGAACAGTCCTGTTACTTATTCTTAATACAACTAGATGTAATTATTGCAGGAGAGTATGGACACTGCTATTAAACTAACACTCAAACATGATCTTACCAACATAACATCAGGAGTACAGTAAATAATCTATTAATGAGACATAATCTTAACATTTACAAATACTTATAACCAGCATCATGCTACTTAACCTGAAAAAAGAAATAACACTTACAGATTTATTAACACACAACTCAATCACAAGAAACTGCGTTACAACTGCAATGCTAATGCGACTGGTCTAGTAGGAATACCAACTATGCACATGGGCACTGATGCAAAGGTCCTTTGGGTGCACTTGATTATTGTGTCTAGACCTCCCAGGGGCACGTCACAGCAGGGAACTTTACACACTCAGCCTTTTCTCCCTGTTTCCCTTCCTTAAGAATGGCTTCTTGACAGCCACCCTTCCACTGAGTTGTCTGTCAGTGTTGTGTAGATACAACACTAGTTCCCTTGAGTTAGGTGCCTGTTTTATGATAGGTCAGAGTTACGATCAATAAGTGTTAGGATCAACTGTCCTTAAAGGAAACTGGACAAGTGAAGATCTGTATCTGAAAGCCATGTCTTTAAGAAACAGGAAAAAAATCTGACACAGGCCCTGAGAAATGCATCCGGGCCTTCAGTTGAGCCATCTGCTGTTCATTTCTTGTGCATCAGAAATGGTCTCAGTGGAAGGGTGGCTGTCAAGAGGGATGCCAAATGACACAAGAACATGACTGAAAATCAGTGGCAACAGGTCTTATGGAGTAATTAATCTAAATTTAAATTTTTGATTCAAATCGTCGTCAATACGTACTAAGGAAGTTAGGAGAGAGGTACAATAGTGAGTGGCTACAGCCATCTGGGATATTGTCAAAATTGACGGAATCATGAACACAGACAAGTACTGTCAGATTTTGATCCACCATGTATTACCATCTAGAAAGCATCTGATTGGCAATGGCTTCAATTTTCAGCAAGGCAATGATCCCAAACACACTGCCAATGCAGTAAGAGCATACCTGAATAGAAAAACACACACTGGAACACTATCAGTCATGGATTGCCCTTCCCAGAACCTGGATCTCCACATTATTGAAGCAGTGTGGGATCATTGTCACAGAGAATGGAAGAAAAAGCAGCGCTAACATCCAAAGAAAGGTTTTGGAATGTACTTCAAGAAGCCTTGAGAACTATTTCTGAAGCCATCTTAAGGAAAATATAAGAAAGCTTGCCTAAGAGAGTTCATGCTGTGTTTAAGAATAAAGGTGGGCATACCAAATACTGACTTTCAAGCTTGTTAGAATGCCATAAACTGTTTTTGCCTTATATACTGTTTACATGTATATTTGCACTGGTTTCAACAAATTGTTGTGCCTATTTCCCATTTATTTCCCTATTACCCAAATGAGGAGAGGGTCAAGACTTTTGCACAGTCATGTATACTGTAAAAATGGCTTGCAAGAATTACTAGAATTATAAAGAGCTACATTAAAAATGCCCACCGTCTTCACTGAAAATGTATTCTGTCCAATTATCAATACAAGACAATGATATAAGATTACTTTCACCTTGTGATTCTGACTGATCAACAATGCCCTGTATAAATGGAACAGCTTTGTCTTTTAGCATTAGGCTAACCAAAAATCCAGCATCATACTGGGCTCTGATGATAAAAGAGTACTCTGTGAAGCAGCATGCACAAGAAAAACATTATGGCTTTAGGCGGTTGTTGGTCCATAACTATATTCATATTTGTCAGTCAGGTTTAAAGCGGCACTCAGCTCCAACTTATCATTTAAACATGGCTCCAAAACCCAAATGGCAATGGCTTAAAGGCCACAATCAAGGCGTCAAAACAGTAGTGCACAAACCCAAACAATGGGTGATGTCACAAGTGGAGATGTCCTTTTCTTTTCTATGATTAGAGTTCAAGGTTACACGCAATGCATAACGCTGACTGTAAACAGAATATGGCATTATTAGATTGTTGATACTGATGTAACTATGTATATGTAGCCTTTTATCATTAATGGTAGTTGGGGTAGCTTCTGAAAAAAAGGAATTAAAAAACTGACAACCACTGGCCCATAGACAGGATTATGCCTTCATACTCCACTTTTATTCGATTCAGTATGGGTAATTCAATCTGCTTGTAAGCTATCAAAAACTCAAAAATGAAAAGTCCCGCATAAACATTAAATCGGCCTATTGACGAGTTTAGATCCTTTTTTGGTGCTGCTCAAGCGCCCCTAAATTTAATCAAAGCACCCCTAAAATAACTAAAACAGTAGCAATAGTAATGCATTTTAGTATTATTGTCTTCTAATGTTATATTTTCCCAACATATTTATTAAAGACAGTACTGGTTAGAATGCAACTAAGTTTTAATGTCCAGTTTTATTGATGTCATTATGTTATAGTGCACTCACACAGAGGCCTTGCATGCTTCAGCAGTGAGGCTTTTCATTAATAAATAAGACTTGTGTTGCTGCGGCAGAAAGAAGATGAAGAAGTGATTTCATGACACAGCTAGCTAACATTGGCTAGCTCACTAGCTCACTGGGGTGGCTCAAGAGGTAGAGCAGGTCATTTACTAATTAGTAGGCTGGTGGTTCAATCCCTGGCTGCTCCAGTCTGCATGCTAAAGTATCAAATACTGAACCCTGAATCGCTCCCAGTTTGTTCATCTGCGTGTGTGTGAATGCTAGATAGCAAGTGCTTAGGTGTAGAAAAAAAGTGGTCGTGTGAATGAGACATGTTGTATAAAATGCTTTTAGAGGAGTAGTAGCTGCTATATAAGAACCGGTCCATTTACCAGAGATAATTAGCTAATTATAGCTTTCTGAGCCATAAGTCTGCTGGTATATCTGTAGTTGCCAGCCAAAGAGCTAATGTACTTTATAATCTTAGTTTGTTAAAGTTTCTTATTCCTGTTCTGGCTGAATTGGGCTTCAGTGTTTGTTTACAGTACAGTACAGCTCTTTCAAGCTTCAGGCCCAAAATCATTTAGTTTCATTAGCAAAAGTTTACAAAGAATTCAAATGTAACCCAAATGTCTATATCTCATCAGAAATTAGACTCACAAAGGAGATTGGCAGTAGCTGTTCCACCATAAGAGCGTTAGACCTCCAGATCACAATGAACACCACACCCAGTTAAGAACAGAAAACACCTTTATTAAACATAAAGAACATAAAGGTCTACGGCACAAAACAACAAATCATTACACAATAACACATCCTCATAACACATTGCATCAGTACTATAATTCCAACCCTGAGTTATCAGTTTCATCAGTTCAATTCTTTGTGTTTCTCTTCGGTTTGTAAATTGTCCTTTAAGTAGTTTGAAGAACTACAGAATTTACAATCATAAAAACACTTGAGTACCTTTAAAGACCTTTTTTTTTTTTGTCAAGGGGAAGAAATACCTGAGCTCAGGTAAAACTTAAAGTGCAACTTTGGGGCCCTTAAATTTGTTCCTACAACTCTCCTAGAACAATGTAACATCCAGCAAGCAGAAGCGTCCACCTACAGCAATGACCATCTACCATGCAGAATGGCTCAGTGAAGTAATCAGATGAGGATTGTGTCACATGGCTTCAACCAACACAACAGGATGCCCAAAAAATACCAGCCTACACACAAGTGTGCAGCAGAATTGACCAAAGCTTATTCATATAAAAATGTAAACAAAAAACATAACTGCAATTAAACATTTTTCTCAGGCATAAACACAGTAACTCTGAAATTAGCTTCACAACCGCCGCCATATTAAGGCGATAGTCAGGCCTGCTTAGCCGCTAACCTGCTAGCAGTCAGGTAATCAGCGTACTAATAATCTTATTCACACACTATACACATTTAACTTCTTTCCTTAACAATAAAAATCACAGCAGTTGATTTAACATCTTACTGCAGCATAACAGGGCATATAGCACTCAAAATGAACGTGCATTGAAAGCTAACTCGCCAGAGGAGTTCATGTAATGGTGAATGCCTGTCGGACTCAGCTCAGCGTCAAAGCTACATGACTTCTCACTCTAACAACACATTAGACTCATCAGTTTCAAGCATGAACATTTTTGTAAATTTACCTAGAATAACTCATTTTAAATGTACCAAAGTTTCCAGCATGTGGAGGACATGAGAGCATCATGCTCCTCATCAGTGACAGGAGGAAAATGAGAAGAAAACTCCAGAGCTGCACTAGGCGGCTGCCATGTCCCATGCACCCAAACATCACTGAACTGTGGTGTGTTCGTTGACCGTGAAACAATCGCAAATCTTGTACGCCAACAAAAAGCCGGGGTTACTTATGCATGACTTTATGACTGGGGTCCGAGTCGCCCTAAAAGTTTGATCCTAGACTCGCCCCTGAAACTGCCACAGATCACAGATCACAGAGTCAGATCATAGTGAGAAAGTTTTGTATGTTTTTTAATATGTAAATTACATCTAAATACTAGATTGTGATCAAGGTGAGTTGTAAATTATTTGATCAAGACCATTTCAAGTTTCTTGCATTTTAAAGTATTCAGCTGATCACCTCTTCCTGGTAATTGGATACAGTCAATCATCACTCAGGCTACTCTGACACAGTTTAATAAAACTGCATCAAATTTAAAGGAACACCTAGACACTGGGACAAATTAAAGGGAAAACTAACATAAAGTGTAAGGTGTTAGACCCCCACAGGCTTCCAAAACAGCTTTAAAGCTCATTGGCATTGATTCTCCAAGTTCCTGGGACACCACTGGAGGGATGGAAACACCAGTCTTTCAAAATATATTTCTTCATTTGTTGGCTTGATGAAGAGAATATTGTCTAACATGTCAGTCCAAAATCCCCCAGGTGTTCACCTGGGTTGAGATCTGGTGACAATGAACACTATAGCATATGACTCGCACCATTTACCACTCAAATATTCTCAGTGAGCTATCTTACCCTATAGATTGGCACCAAAACGTCCCCCAACAACACAATAACCCCTCAGTGTGTGTGTGTGTGTGTGTGTGTGTGTGTGTTGGGGGGGGGGGGGGGGGGAAAAGGGGGGGGGGTTTTTTTGGTT
>VUQS01022390.1:6823-21779 GCA_015108495.1 Heterochromis multidens | reverse complement strand
CTATGAAGCCCACATCGTTTTTTGGACACCACTCAGACAGCCAGCAATTTAAGGAGAACATGCGGCTAAACATGTCACTCCTGGTCTGATTGGGGAGGGGACCAGAGAAAACTACAGAGTCCAACATTGTTTTGGCAAAGTTACACACCGATTCAATATTAATTTTAGTGACCTCCGATTGGCGTAACCGGGTGTCATTACTGCCGACGTGAATTACAATTTTACCAAATCTACGTTTACCCTTAGCCAGCAGTTTCAAATTTCCTTTAATGTCGCCTGCTCTGGCCCCTGGAAGACAACTAACTATGGTTGCTGGTGTCTATAGTTTCACGAAGCAAATGAAGGGTTAGAAATTACTTCCAAGATTTACAGTTCTGCATAACAGCAAAAGAATACACAACACCATGGCAGTCATTGGCCATAATGGCAGGATGTACCATCTCTCTATTGGCCTTTACCATGGTGATAGAAGTGATCATTCAAGCTTCCAAGTGGGTTGTAGGAGGGGAACGTCTGGAGGATGGACAGCGGTTACCTCCTATCCGCCTACATGGATGACTTAACCACCCTGCCCACCACCATCCCATGCGCCAAGCACCTGTTGGAAAACTTCTCTACAATATAACATGGGCTTGGATGAACTTGAAGCCCAGCAAATCCAGGAGCATATCCATCATCAGAGGAAAAGTTGCAAACCAGAGATTCCACATCAGCAAAACTCTCATTCCATTGGTATCAGAGCAGCTAATCAAGAGCTTGGGTAAGTGGTACAATGGAAGCCTCAAAGACTCAGGCCAGAGTAACCAATTGAGGGAGGAAACCATTAAAGGGCTTATCATCATAGAAAAGACCTCGCTTCCTGGCAAGCTGAAACTGTGGTGTCTGCAGTTCGGACTGCTCCCCTGTTCAGTTCAGTTCAGTTCAGTTCAGTTCAGTTCAATTCAGTTCAATTCAATTCAATTTATATAGCGCCAAATCAGAACAACAGTCGCCTCAAGGCGCTTTATATTGTAAGGTATACAATAATACAGAGAAAACCCCAACAATCAGACAACCCCCTGTGACTAAGCACTTGGTGACAGTGGGAAGGAAAAACTCCCTTTTAACAGATAGAAACCTCCGGCAGAACAAGGCTCAGGGAGGGGCAGCCATCTGCCATGACCAGTTGGGGGTGAGGGGAGGGAGACAGGACACTGTGGAAGAGAGCCAGAGATTAATATTAACTAATAATTAAATGCAAAGTGCTGTATGATCACATAGAGAGGTTCTTCGCAGTTGATATTATACATGTTTGAACTAATAGTACCTTGGGAAGCTGCCGTTGAAGAGGCATAAAAATTAAAAAGCTTAAAGTACACTTAAATAGCAGCCCAGGCAGAACAACACAATTGGCATACCAAGGTGTTCCCTGTGAAGGATGGTTATAGAAGGTTTATTACCAAGTCTACGACTAGGCTCCTGAAGAGAATGGGGCTGCGAGGACAGGCCTTCCAGCAAGCAGTCAAGTCACTCTGAGGCTGCTGAGCGAAGCACCAACTGGTTGTGGATCAACAGAAAGGACTACAATTGGGCTGGGAGATGATCACTGAGGGGTAATGGCAGAGGAGGGCACACCAGGTGTTGCTGTTGAGCCCCTGTTGAGGAGGTGTCATGGGCATAAAATCAACAAAACACTGAGGACTGAGGATGACCCCAATGAAGCGGTTACCCCTTTCCCATTCAAGACACCAGGCAGGAAGCAGTGCTGATTACTTAAGGAATTGTACGACGTCCTATAAGCTCTAATAATAATAGTGACATGTCTTGTGTCAATACATTTGTTAAAAAATAAAATCAATTTTAAAGGGATGGAGTAATAATCAAAAAAGTGGTTTGTTGCCTGAGGGCAACATCACGCCATGGAGGATTAAATCAGCAAGGTATGCGTAAACAGGAATTCGAATAGACAATGTACACTCTGAGCACGAGTTCTATACATGAAAGCAGTCACACATAGGTGGTTGCTTAGTAAATTATGGAACTTTCTTTCTTTTCTTCTCATGTTAAAGGAAGAAAATGTACAAACATGTTTGACTGGTTTAATCACAAGTTACAGTTTCACTTTCTGCTGTCAGCTAGTCTGTGCAAAGTTCAGCTGCTTTCTTGCTTTCTTGCTCATTTCATGTGTGTTAACAGTCAGTGATAATGATATGAATGCTGAGTAGTTAAAATGATAAAGTAAACCATTGTGATGTGATGCATATTGTTTTCTTTTCTTGGTGTATAAAATCTTTTATTTCATTCCATTTTGCAGTTCAGAATTTGACCTTTGCGCCTCATCACTCGAGGCACAGCAACTGCAGGCTTAGGATAATATTAGTACATAAAGGCTTAAATACAAAAAACATTTAAAAAGTTGTTTACATATATAAAACAAAAAAGCAAGGAATAAAGTTGGACCTAAAAAAATGTAGACCATCTTATTATCCCTGCACTAAAGGCCACGGGGCCTTCCAGAAATGTTGACACTATTTTCCACAGAATTGTTTGGAAAGTGGTTTTGTTGTTTTTCTCTTATCTCAAACATAATAGTAACTCCTGGAAAAGGTTACACCTGCAGCATAAGTTACGGCCATGCAACCCTGTAAGAAGTGAGCCACCTTCATAACACTGAAAATGCTGAGTTAAACCTGAAGTCACCTCCCTAAGCCCCAAATCCTGCTTTGTTACAGGCCTCAGTTGATACAAGCTGTAGAGAAAAGAGATCACATTGCATACGCATATGTACACATTTAATGGCAGCATGGACATGCATTTACACTGAGGTCCTTGCCTGTTTGCATACATCCTTTAAATTAATGCCATCTTGTGGCTACAGTTGGCTATTGATATTGACTGTTAACCATGTAAGATGTTCAAGCCTTTTGATTCAGCTGTTTTTTTTTTTCTATTGGTATATTTTAACATACTTTTTTAAAATCAAAGCGTAGACCTGTTTTTCTGAGCTCAATAAAAGTCATACGTGGACTTCACTAAATAGCCACCCTACAAACACATGACTTTATGGAATATGATGTATTGCTAAAGATTAAACAGAATATAAAGTTTTGAAAATACAACCGTGAACATCTGGAGCAGTAATATTGATCCACATTTGATGGGGGACATTTTTCTGTAGAATAATTGCTTTTACTTTTGATAGTTTATGTACTATTTACCAATAATACACAGCTGTAAAGTGAAGGGGTTTTGATAGTGTCGTATTATCGTATTTTACTAACAGAATGGTTCTAAAAAGAATTCCTCAAGCAATTGTCAATGTCAGTTAATGCGAAATATTTTGATAACTATATAAGTAATAATATTTTACAATTCTTCAGTTACAATTACAATTTTGCACAAGGTTGTCAGCATATATAAAAAAAGACAGGCAGCATGTCACTGTTAAAAAACTCTTGTAAAGGTGTCTTCTTTTTAATAGGAATGTTTGCTTTAAAAAGGAAAACTCTCCAAGGTTAGAAGACTTCTTGTCAACACTCACCTGTGGGGTATTTTCTTGATGTAGTCTGTGAGGTGCATGCACTTGAAAGGATAAGGATTGCCTCTTCACCACTGCACAGGGACCATCAACAACTGCCAGGAAACAACAAGCCACAATTCATATCAGCAAGTCAAAACTAAGGCACTGATTCACAGGCTATATTTGAGAACACTCACTCTATTTTGGCCAATGATATCTACGATGGCCACCAGCTTAGCAGCATGAGAGCATGGCTGAGCTCAACAAAGCACTTGAGCAGAAAACAATATCAGCGAACAGCACATCAGAAATGATACAAGTCTGCAAAGGAGGCTGGCTGCCTTGTGTTTGGTTAAATTCATATAGTACTGTCTTAATTTGTTAAATAACTTCAAATGGACAACATAGGAGAGCTTTTATATCTGGGACAAGCAAGACGGTGCCTAGACTACCCAGCTTGTAGCATTGACATGTACACTACCAGTTAATTAATGTCAACTAGCCTCTGTTTCTGTGAACAATGTTATGCACTGAACACAATAGGGGTACATTTAATAGTGTTCTTAAAAGTAATTACACTACACTGTAAGTGTGTGACTGTTATATGAATAAAGTTTATGATCAGGGTGTGCTTCCCTTCTCAGGCCCTCTCAGCCTGATAGACCATGTTGTGGTGCGGGTAACAGACCACATCTTATAAATGCTGCATTTAAAATGTATGAACACACTTGACTTTATCAACACTTCACAGATGTGTGTATGAGTGCTTTAACAATACACATGGTCCAGTATTTCTAGAACAATAACACATTTACAAAGAAAAATGATTTCAACATGCTAACACTCTCATGGCGAACTCACCATAATTTCAGTCTGGTAGCAGAAATGATGTTAAAACTTCCGCCTGGCACGCATACAGGTTCCAGTTCTTCAGTGCACATGCAGTCTGTCTTGGTAATTGTACCAGCCATCTGTCACATATTCACTCCCTGGGGAAGTGTTTTGAAATCAAATTTACTAATTTTGCTTTGTAGACTGCATGCCTTGGAGTGTCCTAAGGGAGGTGGTTTGAGAGGATGGGGTATTGGGCCAGTTATTACGGGCTATGTGGTCCCTGTACAAGTGTGAAGAGATTGGTTTGCTGGCAATAAGTCAGAGGGTGTTGGACTTCCCCAGGATTGCCCTTTGTCACTGATTTATGGACACAGCTGAGGTGGGTTCAGTGGTTTTTGGATGTCTTCTGTGCTTTTTGCAGATGATGTGGTTCTGTTGACTTCATCAAACGATGGCCTCAAGCTTGCACTGTAGTGGTTTTCAGCTGGGTGTGAAGTGCCAGGGATGAGATTAAGTACCTCTAAGTCTGAGGCCATGATTGACAGCTAGAAAAGGGATGAATTACTCTCCCAAATGGAGGATTTTAAGTACACTGGGGTCTTGTTCATGAGTGAAAGAACAAAAGAAGAAAGTGGGAGATTTACAGACTTTCTGCCATGGCCACAAACTAAGGGTAATAACCAAAATAACAAGACTGCAGCAAGCAGACACCTTAGGGTGTCTGGGCTCTCCCTTAGAGATAGGGTGAGGAGCTTGGTCATTCCTCAGGGGATCAGAGGAGAGCTGCTATGGCTCCAGTTGAGGTGGTTCAGAGATTTGATTAGGGTGCCTGCTGGACACCTCCTAGGTATCCTTTTTTGGACATGTGCAACTGGACGAAGGCTCAAGACTCCATGTCTCTCAGTTGGCTTGGGATTGCTTCAATGTCCCTCTAAAAGAGCTGGAAGAGGTGCCTGGGGAGTAGGAAGCATTCCTGCTTTCCTGAGACAGAAAATGGATGGATGGATGGATATTGTCTGTCCATACCACAGAGAGCCATGTGACCAAAAAATGTTATTCATAATATAGCTCTGTTTTGGAGAAATCTATTTTCCCCTCAACTCTTTTGTTCACCACACATTTTAGATACAGTACAGCTGTTCAGGGTTATACAACGTTCAGATATTAATCCTGGTTAGGATAAATTTGCAATATCCACATCATATGTGTAAAATAATCCCATAATGGAATGCAGCCTTCTTTCTACAGTAATTTGTAATGCTTAAGGGTTTTGCATGTAATCCAACTAAATAGCAGTACTTAAGTCATTATTCTTACATCTCTACTGAACCTTGGGCAGTGGAAGGTTGCTTTACTCCTCTACAAAACATGAAGTTGGCTATAAATAAATTTATAATGCTTGAAATTATTTTGTTAATTTGTCATGGGCTATTCAGCTTAACAGCATTAAATTTTTCTGCATGCAGTGAAGCTAAAAATAAGAGTTCCTTGGGAAAAAAATAGATTTTTCTTAGTTGAAAACAAAATCTGATCTGGTTTGAGACATTTTATAATTTCCTGACCAAAAAAAAAAAATCTAAAACTGACTTTGATAATAATTGTTACCAGTGAGAAAATTAGTTCTCCTTTTCCCTTGAGGTGGCTCACATCTGTTTTAATCATGCACAATAGTTACCCCAATGTAATTAATGAAATCATATTAAGTGCTTGTAATTTGCCCATTCTAAATATCACATTAGGTCGGGTTGTGATAATATTTGATGGGAGGAGGAGAAAAACTAAGGCAGGGATAAAGAAAAAGGGAGAATTTATTAGGGATTTAATCAGCTTATGTGACAAAATTTGGCCTTGACAGCTTACTTTTTCCACCCCACCTGAAGCAGCAGCAGCAGCAAACATGCACAAGCAAGGTAACTGAAAGAGATTTAAATTATCAGGCGAGTCTTGTAACGGCAGACATACAATAGAAAAAATATCTATGCCTTTTTATTGGAACCCAGTGTGACGGTATTCATCCAATTAGGCTTGAATGATTGTTATCCAGCGACATTATCATCATCATATTTTTGGGAGTATGAAAAAGGGCATTAAAAAGTGTAAAAAGCAAACGATGAAAAAGCGACAAGAGACAAAGGGAGACAGAAGGAGGGCACATAAGAGGTGAGGCAAATTAATTGGTTTTGCTAAATCCTCCTCAAACAGCAGAAGCCAATGTGGTTGCACAAAAGGCCATTACCGGTAATCAATTTAAATCTGTTTTACCCTTCCCAAGGAAACCAATTAGGCAATTTAATTTGGCTTTTTTGATTCACAGCATAACCACTGCACAGGACAGGACATCCAATTCACTTCCTGCAGAGGGGGACAAGTGAAAACACTGGGAGGTGTAACTGGAACAAACAAAGCTATTGATCTGAGGGAGGCTAAGAGATTCAGGGAGTAGTGAGAAGGAGACACAGGAAGCATAGCAGCAAGAATAAATTTGGATTTTGTTAAGTAGAAAAAAACATCCTGCTGAGTCAATTCAAAATTACCTAATTAATTGAAGTTTATTGCAAGTTTCGCTCAATTTTCTTGTGAGTTGACTAATTTTTTATTTAAAGCTGCATTTTTCTGTCACTAGATGGCAGCACTTGACTATTGATGATTATCTCAGCAGTTTTGGGTGCTATGGCCTGGCTTGACTCATGCAAAGCTCTGGTTCAAAGTCAGGTATATTCCTGGTTTCATCTCCTTGTGATGCATGCGTAGCATTAACACAATGCATGCAAACGCGCATGCATACACACCTACACACTGAGACTGCACTTCCCTGCACCGCTGAACAAATTACACTGTAACAACGCACACACCACACACTGCTTAATCAACAATGTAGCTGCACAACTTCAGTAGACTGGCTGTTGGGTTGGTATAGAGGAAAGTGTCAGTCAGCCGTGTCACCCATCATAGCGAACAAACAGCCCCTCCACAGGGGATACAGATGGGGTCATGTTTCTGCACTGATGTGTTATCAGTCTCCCATCATGCATTTCTGTGCCAGTGCTAGTGTGCAGCCTCCTCCATGTGTGGTATATTTATGTGTGTGTGTGTGTGTGTGTGTGTGTGTGATGTGGGGGGGGCGGGGTAAGGGGATGGGATGTCAACTGGTTTGTCATGGTAATGGGGAACATGTGTGATTGTGACAGACAGGAGTTCTGCATGACCGCACACAATGCTGATGCAGGCACACACACATACAAACCCATATATTTGTGAGGCTCTCTTTGTGAGGACATTCATTTTTATAGTGCATTATAGCACCCATACCCTATCCTAATTTGGCCCTTTACCGTTTCAAAGAGCCCTTTGAAGGAGTGTTAAAAGGTAAGAACCAAGGTGTTGGACATCCAACACACACACAAACTGAATGAAGGAGAACCTCATGAAAAATGTTAACAGTTTATACTTCTAATATCCCACAGATGAGACCAGTAGACCACACACTCTCCAGCATTATCCGCATTCAAATCTTTTCTTCTGTATGTTTATTCCTGTTTCTTTTCCTTGTTGTTTCATCTCTTCATCCTCCTTTTGCCAGCTGCATTTCTTGGACAGGGCTCCTGGCCAGTGGTCTGAGAGAGGCAACTGCAGCTAACCATTTGAGGAAAAACAGCCCTGGCAAGGCCAATTACACGCAGACAAAGCACTTTGCATGTTATTGTGTTAGGGATTCATGCTTGATTGACTGAATGGGTTCTAATGAGGCTGGGGAACAACACGCAGGAATGGAAGAAACACTCTTCCATTTCCCTGATGGATTGATTCACCCGCGCCCTCATGTACACAAAACACATTCAGGTACACACACACACACACACACACACACACACACACACACACACTTGCTGGTGAGAACCACAGAGCAAAGATGGACAATCTCATTGGCATGCACATGGAGGAGCACATACAGTAGGCACAAAACAACAAAACAGCTAAAGTGTGTGCATGTGAGTATGTGTAGTGGGAGGCAGATTAAGAGGAGATATTATAATGGAAAGGTACCTTGCCGTATTGCCTCTGCAGATGCTTCTATGCAAAAGCTTCACTCCCACTGGCATCCTTTTATAGTATCACTTGACTAGGTAGAGTTGGATATAGCAACAGATGGATTGGTAAAGCCTTCAGCAGTGATAAAAAAATGTCAGCTTGGCCTGTGTAACAGATGTTGGTTTTATTTCTGTGTTGTGTTGCGCGCTGGGCTTCAACTCCACTAAGTTTCACATCTTTGAAGTTTTTTTTGTTCTCCGTCTCGGCGGAATGAAATTCGAAATGGATAATACTAGCCACGGGGTAAAGAAAATAACAAATGGCAGCTATGATGTTTGCAAGATCACTGTCAACAACTTACAAATTGAAAATGAAATTAGCTAGCACCCCAGGTTCAGGCTATGAATTTTAAAAGGCAGGTATGAGCAGCATGTACGTAAGATGCAGTATTCAAATGACAAATGTTAAACTTGCGAATGTGCATCTTAGTGAAAGACATGTTAAACATGACTTCCATGTAAACAAGCGAGAACAAGTTAATTAATCACAACATACATTCTATGCTTTTCATTTGAATTCTTGAGAGTCCTCAGAAGAATATTTTATCCTTTCTGCAATTCCTCCTCCAGGTGCTGATTTCTTTCTCTTCTGCTACCACTCATTCATCATTTCTTATTGCCCCTCCTTTTCCTCTCAGCTCTCTCCTCTACCTCGTCCATCTCCCCTGCCGTACTGAGGTCAGGGTGAAAGGTCAATTGCCCGGGTGTGCCTCAGAGCCTGTTCTAGAAGGAGCAGTCATGTTTCCGAGCTCCGTCTTATCTTTGTCTTTTATATCACCTGACAACATTTTCCCGCAGGAGACTGCCTCATTTTTGCTTGCAGTAACCAACTCCTTGCACAGCTGTGTGTATGCATAGGTTTTCTGAATGCTTTATGCTGTCTGACTGTGTATTAGTGAGTCTGTATGTGTGGGTGGATGCTTCTGTATGTACTCCAATCCTTTGCCTGCCCCTTTTACCCACCCTTGTTTATTTGCCCTGTTAAGTTTCCTCCTCTCCAGCTGTCTTCCTTGCCTGACCTTTTTCTCTCACTGCCTTCCCTCCTCCATCAATAGCCCAAGCTAATAAGGCAATTAAAGCCTAATTAAAGGAGTCTTCAGAGAGAAGGAAGGTCTCCGGCAACGTCATGAGTGTAAGGGAGCAGTGTGCTTATTCAGGCCTCTCGTGAGCTCCCTCTCACTCCCTCCTGTCCACCACAACAAAGCAGAGAAAACGAAAGGCCAGAGAAACTGTATACACAATCCCATTTTTTTTTTTAGTCTTCAGATTTAGTTTTGATATTTTTAGGTGTATCCAGAAATGGATAACACAAGGTAACCAGCTAATTTGTTCAGCTTCAAGTGTATTTATCCAGTGTCAGCCCACTCATTGTTGTCAAATTTGCCAGCACAGATCAAAGAGCCCTGTGCAGTGTGTCAGCCAGGTTGCCTCTACTTGGCACTCTGAAAAGTCAGGGATTAAGAAGGGAACCAGGAAAGAGGTGGTTCAAGGTTCTTTTTAGGTTGCGAGTTTGTTGTCACAAAAATCTGCGATGGACCTGTGTTGTTGTTTTCTCTTTTTCTTTTTGTTTTTTTCACATGAATACCAAAGCTTCCCTCACATGCCGATGCATGCAATCATTGGGTGCACTTGTAGTCTGAAACAAAATCTTTACCCCTGATTTAGAAGGCACTTACAATGCATTAGCCTTGTGGTAATTACTAGAAACTCAATTAGAAGAAACCGCTGAAGACCAAGACCAAACTTGAGGGCTTAAGCTGCAACCCTGGTAAATGGATTTGGAGTTAATTTAGTGAGTCAGAGGGTGAAACAGCCATCAGTGATGTTTTAAGCTGCAGCAAGCATCCTGAGCACTCTGAGCTCTCTACCTTAGGCTGCTCTCCTCTGTAGTTTGCTCTCAGTTAGCAATCAGCTTTACTTTAGCTCAAATCTTGCAATTAAAATGCTGTGGGAATTTATTTTTCCTGTATGTGTGCACAACCCTTGCATGCTCGTGCTCGCGTTGCCCTGCATTTAACTTGTTTTTTGGTTTTTTTCCCATTCATTATTTCTCTGTAATGTTTACATGTGTACATATTACTGGTCTGTGTCCCAGATTCTGTTCAGAGTGAGGCAGTATATTTTATTCATGGCTCTGTCAATGTTCTCTAACATGCCTCAGGGCATTTTTCTGACCTAAAGTAGTGCCTGTCTGTTTTCAGTGGAGGTCTGTATTTACTACACTCCACATGCATGTTCCTGTGATTCTTTGTGGTATAAATAAAAACATGTCAACATGAACATTTTTTTATAAAAACATTTTTGATAAGGAATCCTTAAATTTAGTTGCTAAAGTATTCCAACCATGGAATGATTGGGATATTTGTAGAATAAAAATAAACCTGCCAGTGCTCCCTTGTGGACAATTATTTTAATGGCAAGTGGTTTCTAAAATACCTGAAGCAAATCTTTTCTATATTGCAAATATCTTAAAAAGAATCTGTAACTGTATGACTATATCAGCCATGATGATGTATCGGTCAGGCTCTAGAGGTTTATGCTTACCTTGGACACCTGTGCCTGGTGGGGCTGTAATATACACCATGCTGGTAAGTTGTATCACATATTGGACTCTGCCATCTAAATCTATGGAGCGAGCAGATGGACTGCACCTTGGAAAAACTGTGGGTGGAAAAGCCTGCCTGTCTCTGTGTGAGTGTGAATGCTCCTATTGGTGCCATCATGTGTGTTGGCGTGTGTGTTCAAGTAGGTGCTGCAGCAGGATCTTGGCTTTGGCCTTGGAGTAAAGTTTGTGTGTGTGTGTGTGTGTGTGTGTGTGTGTGTGCGTGCGCGTGTATGTGTGCATGTGTGTGTGTGTGTGTGTGTGTGTGGGCTGGTGAGTGGGTGTGTATCGTGCGACCACGGCAGTGCCTCCTTCTTCTGGGGACCAGATGGTGACGGAGCCGGTTGCTCACATCACTCACAAACAAAGGGAGAAAGTGAGGTAGAATTAGACAAACCATTTGAAATGAATGTCTATTTAGATAGAATTTTGCAGTGCTGTGATTTTTTTTAATACAGTAATTTCAATGACATTTCCAGAGTCCACTTTCCTACAATTTGATATGATCGATAACTACTTCAAACAAACACTACACAATTTCATCTCAGTGGTGAAATAAGCTGCTTCCCTGTATTTGTGTAAGATTAGCAGTTCCAGAATGCAAAAATATACTCTATTACATCTAAAAGTTAAGTTAAAATGTTACTAAAAGTATTCTTATTATTATTATTATTTCTCCAGGTAATAGTCTCATTGAGATTAAAATCTCTTTCAAGAGAGACATGGCCAAGAGGGCAGCAGAAGTTACAACAAATACAACACACAACAATATAACAAGTAAAGAAACAAGTAGAAGTGATGCAACTCAAATGCAATAACAGATCATTACAAGAGCAACATTAAAAGCAGTTGCACTAACCAAAACAGCTATTCTCTCACTCCTTTAAAATGGACTTAAACTTGCCCATCGTAACCAGTTCTGACAATTTCAGCTCCTTCCATGAATTATTCCAGGAAACGGGTACAGCGTATTTAAAAGCCGTTTTTCCTAATTCCGTTCTGACTCTGGGGACAAACATTTGCGTAGTATTGTGAAAGTGTAGGCTGTACTGGTTGTGGTTTTTACACATGTAGACACACAGATAAGAAGGAAACAGCCCAAGCAGAGATTTATAGATAAAAAACAACCAATGGGAAAGTCTGCAGGTATACAAAGATGGCCACTTAGCAGCAGCATACAGAGAACAGTGTTGTACACAAATTCCACAGCCAGTAATAAAATGTAAAGCACAATGATAGACAGTATCCAGCCTCTGTAGGTGCTGGCCTGGTGCATTTATAAAGCGCAGATCACTGTAATCCAATAAACGTAAAAAAGTTCCTCCTTGTTTCGTCACTTGGAGAGAGAAACAAGATTTATCCTTAAAAAAGAAACTTAGTTTAAGTTTCAGCTTGGACACAAGCCTTTCACTGTGAGTTTTAAATGACAAATTCTGATCTATAATGACACCTAGATACTTATAAGATGTGAACATTTCAATTTCAGCCCCTTGAGTGGTTTTGATCTTAGGAAGCGTTGACAACAACTCTTTGCCATTTGAGAATAACATAAATTTAAAAATTATTCAAAACATTATCAGTAAAATGGACCCGCACATGATAGGCTTGAGCATTTTTTGGTTTAATTCATCACAGTGAGGTGTTGTTTCAATGTAATAGTCATTTTGAGGATATAATTTGCAATGCTGTTGAATTATATCAGCCTAAACTCATTCATTAAACCTTTACACTTGAGAGATCCCTGAGAAGTAACACTGACACTGAGTCAATTACAATAGTATAAGAAAAAAAGCTCAGAGGTCTTTTAACATTTGATCTACTTTAATTAATAAAAATGAGGGGAACCTGAGTAAGTGTAAAAAAGGAAATTAGCACAGACTTTTTTTCTTAACAAAATTTCTAGACAAAAAGAAGAGGAGTTGAAACACATGTGCCTGTATTTATTAATTTAAAGGCTGAAAATCTAATAATCCTTCCTGACCTTCCATATAACAAGCTTCAACCAATTATGTTAAATTAAGAATTATAACTCAATATTATGCTTTCCCTTATGTTCACAGCATTAGCGATTAATTATAGATTAGAGCAAATGCTTCTCTTTATTCTCCGTGCAGTCATAGCTGTTTAATCTCACAAGATTTCCCTATTTTCTACCAAAAAATGAAATAAAAACATTTCAGAAAGTTGCTATGCTAGGATTAAGATAGTGGCCAGGACTGTTTGAGGAGCATCAGTGTAAGGATTTCACTTTTTCCATCATTTCATTGCTCAGTGCATGCTCTGTGACGTAATAAGGACCAGTGTGCACATTGCACATGGACAGCTAATCACCAACCATGCTCAGCTGACAGGCTGACGCTGCCTTATGATGCTCTGCCTCCACTTTTCTGTCAAGAGACTGTCTAATTACACGTGATAGTATGAAGGCAATATGCTGAATGACAACATATTATGGACCATGAATTACAGAATGTGTAAGCCCACTCATGCTTATTTTACATCTGACACCATGGTGATTACATGTGATTAATTTGTTAAATAAACAGCCACTTGTTCTATAGCGGCAGCAAATGAAGCGTATCAGGAGAGCAACGGCAGTATTTTGTGCTGCACCTCTGCATTTTTATTTGTTCTTTTAAAGGTGTAAAATATCCATACTGAGGTTTATTTTTAAGATTTGAGTCTGCAAATGTAGCTCCTGATGTAGTAAACTGAATGCAGTAGAAATGATACAGTAGTTTCAGTTTCCTTTCTTATAGACTGAACTCCTGTAATATTCCCAGAATCCCTCAGGTTCAAAATTAAAACCAGTCTTCAGTGGACTGAGGCTCAGCTCATATACATATAAAGGTCATGTGTGACTATTAATGAATATCTTTGTTCCTGTCTTTGTCTCTGGAGCTTGCTAATTGAACTAGCCTCTCTTTCCCTACATCCCTTGGATGTACTACATGACGACACAGGAGTAGGCATTTGACAAAAACTGTGTCTTTTTTCATCTAGTGCTGCTAACCGTGATGGTGTAGCTAAATGAGGCCTGTGATGAACGCCATGCCAGACAGAGGCGTCCAAGCCCACTACTTCCCCTTCTCTCACTGCCTGGTGTGCAGTGCAACGGCCAATCAACTGCTCACACAAAGGAGGAATTAGCATATTCCCTGGCACAAAATCGCTCCCTTAATTGCAGCTGCATTGAGCCCATGTTCTCCACACATCTTCTGCTCTCTCTCTCTCTCTCTCTCTCTCTCTTTCTCTCTTACTGGTTGTATTATTTTTTCCACTGGCCTCGTCACCAGCTTCTCAAAGAGTGTTTTGCTTTTTTTTGTTATTCTTTCACGTTTCACTTCGTTCCTCTTCCAATCATTCAGTCTTCATCAGACGGCTATTGTGTGAGCTCAGGGAAAGAACACAGAAGGAGAAAGATGGGGGCTGGGAATGTGTTTGGCATGCTGTACTATAGCAACAAGGTTGTCAGTCTCAAATGATGCTCTCATAATCAGCACATTGGAGCTGGGCTGCTGCATAGAATGACAATATCAGCCTGATGCTATGTACATTGCTGTGGTCTCCCTTTTGGCTTGTCAATCTTTCTTTATCTCTCTGTTTGTGCTGCTCCTCACTGCTTTGCTTTCTGTACTGGCATTTTTGTCTGTTTCTTTTATACTTTCCATCCTTCCATTGTTTTCTAGCATTCTTGGCTGTTCTCGTGCAACTTTCCTTCTGTTTGCTTCTTGCTTTGCCTCCAGTGTTTCATCTTCATCTATTGCCATTGTTTGCATTCCACCCTTGCTTACCATGCCCTCAGTTTGTCTATTTCCTCCTTCACCTTTTGCTTAGATCTCCTTTTGTATGTGTTTAATTACAAGAAGCAAAGAACCTCAAAAGGTTGCAACTTTTTTTTTTTTTTTTTTTTTTGGGGGGGGGGGTTGCAAA
>VUQS01022388.1:0-11221 GCA_015108495.1 Heterochromis multidens | reverse complement strand
CTGAAGGTCCCAATGAGCACAGTGGCCTCCATCATCTGTAAATGGAAGAAGCTTGGAACCACCAGGACTCTTCCTAGAGCTGGCCACCCAGCCAATCTGAGTGACTGGGAAAGAAGGGCCTTAGTCAGGGAGGTGACCAAGAACCCGATGGTCACTCTGACAGAGCTCCACCATTGCTCTGCGGAGAGAGGAGAACCTTCCAGAAGGACAGCCATTTCTGCAGCACTTCACCAATCAGGGCCGTATGGTGGAGTGGCCAGACGGAAGCCATCCCTCAGTAAAAGGCACATGACAGCCTGCCTGGAGTTTGCCAAAAGGCACCTGAAGGACTCTTAGACCATGAGAAACAAAATTCTCAGGAGAAGATTTAACTCTTTGGCCTGAATGCCAAGCGTCATGTCTGGCACCACTCATCACCTGGCCAATACCATCCCTACAGTGAAGCATGGTCGTGGCCGCATCATGCTATTGGGATGTTTTTTGGCAGCAGGACCTGGGAGACTAGTCAGGGTTGAGGGAAAGAATGCAGCAATCGTTCAACGACATCCTTGACGACCCTAAGCACACAGCCAAGATAACAAAGAAGTGGCTTCAGGACCACCCTGTGAATGTCCTTGACTGTCCCAGCCAGAGCCCTGACTTGAACCTGATTGAACATTTCTGGAGAGATCTGAAAATGGCTGTGTACTGACGCTCACCATCCAACCTGATGGAGCTTGAGAGGTTCTCCAAAGAAGAATGTGAGAAACTGCCCAAAAGTAGGTGTGCCAAGCTTGTAGCATCATACTCAAAAAGACTTGATGCTGTAATTGATGCCAAAGGTGCTTCAACAAAGTACTGAGCAAAGGCTGTGAATACTTATGTACATGTTATATTTTTGTTTTTTATTTTTAATAAATTTGCAAGAATCTCATTTTGAGGTAAAAAATGAATTTAATAAATTTTGGAATAAGGCTGTAATATGGAACAAGTGAACAAATAAACAAGTGAAGCACTGTGAATACTTTCCGGATGCACTGTATGTCTACTTTCTAACCGAGAACCACTGTATAAAATGAAACATGACAAAATGTGGAACAAGTGAAGCGCTGTGAATACTTTCTGAATGCAGATGGCTAAATCCACAAAGTAAACGTCAGAGCCACAGCAGCACAGAGCAGGTGATCACATAGCCTGTCCACTAATAACAAATACAGCAGAGCTTAAAGTTTCACATAATGAGGTCAACATATGGAGAAATGTGCCAAAAACTCAGGGTTCAGACTGTTCTGAATGCTTGATTTCATACAAGTTTTTTTTCTAATCTTGACTTTGTATAATGTCAGTAAGAGTGGAATTCCTATTATTTCCATCTCAGGCACACAGCTATGGCTATGACCACATAAAGCCCACCCACCTGCCATTAAAAACCTCTGTTTACAAGGGCAGCAAGTCAGAAGAAAGCCTCAAAGGGGAAGGAAATTTGAAATTTTTCAGACACAGAAAAATTGAGGGGCAGCATCAAGGCCCTGTTTACACTATACAGAGAAGCCTCTTAATCTTTGAATTCAGGTTTTTGAATTTGAATGAACTAGATTGTTTTGGTTCATAGTTGGTCTTTGATAGTACTTACTTCTGACATGGTTCTCCGCACAGTACAACATATCTGCTGCATGGATGAACTGATAGCCAGATCCCCTTACCCGCAGTTCAGCCTCTGTGTACCCTAGCACTATCTTCCCCCTGAAAAAAAAGACCAGATTTACTTTGGACATTTGTTCAAAGTACATTGCATTCCATATGTCAAAACAAACAAACAAAACAGGAGAATCAGAACACAATCTTATTTTACTCAGCCTATGAAACTTTTTCTTCTACAAATGTGATACTGTTTTATATTTCTGCTTTATGCAAAAAAAAAAACAAACAAACAGAAATCCCTTGACACAGGATATACATGATCAAAATGGATGTAAGAGACTTAATCTGAAAGGTAATTTCTAGTTTCTGGAACTGTTTAGCATGTGGCTAAAATGCAACTTAAACTTAACACTAAGTGGTTTGCCAGCAATCTGGTGGATATTCTACCAGGTCACCAGACCTCTCCTTTTTTTTAGGAATTTTTGACAATTTGGAACACCAAAATCTTTCAACAGAAAAACTGCAATCTTCTGAAATTGTGGCTAAAACAAAACTCAGCCCTAATCCTACCTTCTAACCCTAAATGGTTTGGTGACCTGGTGGAACAAAAAACAAACAAACAAACAAAAATACCAGAAGTGAGCCATCGAACTCTAAGACAAAGTACTGAAAATTATTTTTACTTTGCATCACAGGCCATGGGGGTAAAGTCCAGCTTGTGTTTGGTTCTAAAGATCATGTTCTTGGTTCTGATCTCCAGGATGGATGGAGGCTGAAGAGGAGTTGCAACAGCGAATAATGCAAGCTGTGGTGGAACTTTTCCTCCATTTTCTTGCCACTGGTTCTGCCCATGCAAAAACTTGAGCCTTCCCTGGATATTCAAAGCCTGGAAATATGCAAAATAACTAGTTATCTTTCTTGTCAATGTAGGTGACTTATTATAAAGGTACCTTAGTACCTGTTCATTTTATGTCTTTAACCCACCAGTATTACAAAATACACTCCTACAACAGACATCTACTTACAGAGAACAGGTACAAGTCAAGTCACAAGTCCATGTTTTGAACAGTCATGTCTCAGCTTTGGTAAAAATAGACATCTAAAAATGCTATGTACCAGAAAACCAGAAGAGTTGTCCAAGAGGCAACGAAAGCGACACACAAAGCTTCTCTCTAGGAAGGACGAGTTCTCCGGGGGCAGTTGTTCAGGGTTGTAGGTGACCAAAGATGAGCTACTTTCAAGTTCCATCTCTAAAGACAAACCCCCCCGCCCCAAAATAAAAAAAAAAAATCCAAAACAAAACCAAAAACAAAACAAAACAAAAAAAAGAGAAAAAAAAAACAACAAGCAGCTGATGTTAGGGACAGTAAGGTAAACCTTTCCAGACAAGTTTTTTAAGGTTGAAGAGTGCTGCCTGATACTCATATATGACTACAATGTGTTGTGCTTTATTTCTGCTGCAACAAATTTGAAATTTTGCTGTGGGGATGTTTTTTGGCAGCAGGAACTGGGAGACTAGTCAGGGTTGAGGGAAAGATGGATGCAGCAATATACAGAGACATCCTCATAGAGACATCATACTCAAAAAGACTTGAGGCTGTATTTGCTGCCAAAGGTGCTTCAACAAAGTATGGAGCAAAGGCTGTGAATGTTATATTTGTGTTTTTTATTTTTAATAAATTTGCAAGAATTTCAAGCAAACCTTTTTCACTTTGTCATTATGGGGTATTGTGTGTAGAATTTTGAGGTGTAAAATGAATTTAATCCATTTTGGAATAAGGCTGGAACATGACAAAATGTGGAACACGAGAAGAACTGTGAATACTTTCCAGATGCACTGTACTTATCCCACGTGGGCCCCAAGGGGGCATGTTTGCTGGAATGATTTCAGGAAGTGTTCCTGAGCCCATGTGGTGATTTCCATGATAGAATCATGCCTGTTTTTAATGCAGTGCTGCCTGAAGGCCTGAAGATCACCATCCAATATTGATTTTCAACCTTGTCCCTTAGGCACAGAGATTTCTCCAAATTCTTCTTAGATTATATTATGTACTATAGATGACGAGGTATTCAAAGTCTTCGCAATTTTACATTGAAGAACATTTTTCTCAAACTGTTCCACAATTTGTACATGCAGTTTTTTGCAGACTGGTGAACCTCCACTCGTCTTTACTTCTGACAAACTCTACCTCCCTAAGATACAACATGTTGCCAATTAACCTAATTAGTTAGTACTTTTACTGCCCTTTGTTGCCCATGCCCCAAATTTTTGAGACATGCTGCTGCTATCAAATTCGAAATGAGCTAATATATTTCGTGAAGTAGTAAAATGTCCCAGTTTAAACATCTGATATGGTTTCATTCTTCTATTGGGAGTAAAATGTGTTTATGAGATCTGTAAATCATTATAATCTGTTTTAAATCTACATTTCACAGTGTCAACTTTTTTGGAATTAGGGTTGTACACAGCTTAACATGCTGAGTAGAACATTTGATATTGCAGTTATAGAAGAGAGTGTAAACAGCTTCTCAGAGCAAGAGTCAGTAGGTTGTGTCAGGGCTGTGGGTCTTGACCTAAACACAGTGCTCACTGCTCACAACTAAAGAACACACACATAAGCATCTTAAAATCCAAATACAGATCTGGGACCACTTCACCTCATAAGCCACAGTGACGATTACAGGGTCATGTGATCTGACTTGAGGCTGTTCTTACAGCTTAATGCCTAAACTGTGTTTACTTAACCATCTGATACTGACGTTCAAATTTTTATGCTCACTCAGGCTGTTGACTGCAGTAAAAGGCAATTTTATTATAACAGTAAATGGACAAAAACAAAGACACAGACATTACTATTTAATGCCTGTGTCTTCAAGAAGGAAATTGAGAGAAGTTCACCAGTCTGTGAAAGATTGCAAGGGTGAAAAAAAGAATAATTTGGGGATTTCATCATCTCTGGTACTAAGGTAGATGATGGCACAGGTAATATTGAAATATTTAGAGAATCTGGAGAAATCCAGGATGAAAACCAGTACTGAACATCTGCGATTTTCAGGCCCAGCATGGCAACAGAAACAATTATGTTAAAATAACTCTATGGGCTTAGGAACTTTTCAACAATTCTCAGTGAAAACAGTTTATTGCCTCATCCACAAATGTAAGTTAAAACTTTATTAAAAAAACCCAAAAAAACATTTATAAACAAGATCGAGAAACTCTGGCTTCTTCTCTGTAAACCCTCAAGGGTAGGGCAACTATCTGACTTGTTATCTCAGAGTTCAAAGCCAGCGTCTATGATGGTATGGGGGTTCTTTAGCGCACATGGCATAGGTAACTTGTATGTGAAGGCACCATTAATGAATGACAATATACAGGTTTTGGAGAAACACACTGCTAATTCAATGTCATTTTCCGGAAAGGTCTTGCTTTTTTCAGCAAGACACCAAACCACATTCTGTAGGTGGCTCTGTAGTAAAGGAGTCTGGGTGCTAAACTAGGATGCATTAAAAAAAAATCATGTATGAGGTGGGAGTGATCACCTTTGGGGGAGTCCTGGCTAATAGTGGATGTTGCAGCAGGGGGATTCAAAGCCCAGTCCAAGTTTCTCCTGAGCTCCTGCTGGTCCTCTGTGTGGACCAGTTCATACACACTCTGGTGCATGACATCAGTCTGAGAACAGTAAAGAGAAAAAGAATTAGCTTAAAAAATAAAAAGATATATTCAAGAAGAGACCTTCTTGAATATATTTTTTATATAAGACAATATTATACATATATATATAATTTTTGTAAACACTGAGTAAAAGTGTTAATAAAAAAAAAAATCATACAAAATGCTGACTGCCACACAACAGCATTTGTCAGTCTTCTCTCTACTGTATGTCTAACATGTTTAGGATGGTTGCTCCTCGTCATTAATGCAGTTTCTTTGAGTGACTTTCTTTCCCTCTGACTACTTCCTTTATAGCTGACCAAGCTAAGTGGCTTTCAACAGAACTACAACTGAATATTTGCCGTGATAACAATTACAAGTACTTCAGCCTAGCTGACTGTTGCTTAACTGGTAGACCCACAATGAAATGAGTGACAGTGGCAACAAAACACTCAGCACCTAATTATACTACTGCTGTTTTAAGCATCTTGTAAATAGAAGGTGATCCTACATCTGAAAAAGCACATTGACATGCCCCCTTATAGTACTTACACGCAGTGTAGCTTGTTTCCCAGGGTGTTTTTGTATAAAATAGTTAATGGTAACAGTAAACTAAAAGGACAAATTAGCTAACTTAATGGTTTCAGCTTTTGTCTGAAAAAAAGTAAAAAAAAAAACAAAACACTAAAAACTTCCAGTGCTTAGGATCTGTGTGGGGTCACCATAGTACCCTTTTTAAACAGCGTACCTAATTCTCTGTAATATATAACTCAACTTCAAAATTAACCTTACCAACATTGATTACATACATCCTTACTTATACGTTTTTACAGTCACAGAGTTGTGCTACTAGCTATAGTAGGAGTATCACCATCTGCATCATTAAAAATCATTACAAATAGTAGTCACATTGGACCATGCAAGCTCCACCTGCACTAGAAAATCTGTATATTGTGATCAAAAGCTAATTTCATTTTTAGCTGCTTATGTTGGACTTTTAACTGTCCACTGAGTGTGAGCTGTGGTTCGGGGATGTGTTGTGCACTGCAGGGTGACTGCTGTGACAAAAGGCCAAGATATAAATAGCTCTTTTTGCAGCTGTCTGAGCCTCTGACTACACCATGCAGGGAGTAGACCAGTGGATCAACAAAGACCCCCGAGTTGCTCCTGACAGTTATTGCACGCAAGCGATCCATTTATCAGCTAATCAAGAAGAACCTCTAATGCCTCTGTCTGTGTACCAGTGAAATTAAATAATTATTAAGTTTGTACTTCATGCATTCATTCTGGGATAAAATATTAAATAGATATTCTTAAACGGTTGGGACCAAGGGCCTACTTAATTTATTACTTAATGTTCAGCATTCAGAATGACACCCATTGAGAAGGGTTCCATAGAAAGGGGCTTAGTCTGATAACTGTTCTGTTGGTACCTGTCAACTACCTAACTGTTATGCTGCTCTGAGTTCTGGTTCTCATCATTGAGGAATGACAATTACTGGATGTAATTAGAGTTATAAAAAAGACTAATACCTGATGGAAGCCCAAGTAGTCCTGAATGGTATGAGAGGAGTAGAAGATGGTCCCACTGGCAGTGATGACAAGGACAAATCCATTGAGAGCCTGTCAAAAGCAGATGCACACAGTTAGACATTGACACTAACTCTTGATTCAACACATGATTCAGCCTTGCTGACACAAACAGTGGTAGTTGATTGCCAGCAGCTAGGCATAATGGTAATGATTTAGCCTACCTTAATTAGTGGATAGAAATTGATGAACATTAGTTTAGCAAGTAAAACAGTATTGAGTCATGAACTTTTGTATGAAGGATAAGCTGAGACAAGACAACCTTCATGCAAGCCACTAAGGACAGAACACAGAAGACTAGGACAGACATAGGAACATAAGGGAGGCAAAAATACAAGGGAACTTAAAAAAATATAATATAAACTGAAAGCAGGAACCAGGAACCAACTAGATAGAAAACCAAAACCTAGAAACATAAATATACAGAAACCCCAGGAAATACTGAAAACTGACAAAAATCAAAATACTGGGTCCCAGACCCACAGACCATGACACTCCCTGGCTGGGCGGATCCCCAAAGAAAGCATCCTCCATGTGCAGTGGTGACTGAGTGTCATGAAACTCTGATTACTGCGCATATATAACTGGTAGGCTTGCAGTGACCAGTGGCCCATGACTTTGATCAGGTGGCTAGGGATCCCTTTGGGATAAACAGATGTAGCTGCACCAATATGGAAGGAATGGCTGGAGAAGAGATCAGAAGAAATTCCACACAATAAGAGAACTTGACAGAAGAGTGAGAAGAACCAGAAGCACTTTAGAAGTGGTTTTGGAGGTATCGGTTGAATTATATTATTAGAGGCGAACCACCTTCCACTGTAAAAATCCCCCAAACCAGCAGAAGGAGCGGCATCTGTGTAGAACTGAATGTCATCGGAGCGGGACAGTTTATCATCATTCCAGTTGGTGAGGAAATGTTGCCAGAGCTGCATTTCAGCTTGGAAAAGCTGGCCAGAATGATTGTGTCAAGAAGAGAGGGTTTAGATGATGCGAGTGAGAGCAAGTGACAAATGAAGGACAGCCTTGAGGAATTATGCGAAGTTGAGGTGTCCTAAAAGGGAGAGCAGCTGTTGTTTCGTGCAAGAGGGAGCAAGAAGAAAGTTTTGAAGGAGGAGATTAATGCGATTGAGTTTCTTCTTGGGCAGAGAAACCTGAAACTGGATAGTGGGCAGGAATGGCCACCTGTGCAGAAAAAGCAGGAGTACAGACAGCGACACTGAGACATAGAGCATCCGAAGTCATTGAAATTATTGCAGATTGTGCTGACTCCTAGGTACATGATGGGTCTATGCCTTGTGCAGATGCATGCTCGCAAGAGATGGTGTAGGTTTGGAATTTTGGAGGAGCAGCTGGAGCTAAGCAGGTGAGAGCAGACAACTTTTGGTCGTGCAGTATCCTGGGCTGCGATGATGCAAGCTGTAGCTGGATTAGAAGGCACTCCACAGATTGTGCAAGAGAACTCAGAATGGGCGACCAAGGTTGCAATTTTGCAACAATGGCAAGCAGCTGGTGTTGCTATATAGCTGAATGGAGCAGAGAGAAGAGTTCTGAGGAATGGATATGACAGACTGGATTGTTGAGTGGTGAGAATGGTTGCCAGATGGTTTCCCAGCACTGCCAAGATTCTATTTATCTTGTGAAAGATAACACAGCATTGAATTCCTTGTCAATGAAAATGTAAAATATAGTCAAAGAAGGGGAGTGTATGAGGTGTGGTTCCGCTCCTGAAATTCAGGTAAATTATCTCCAATTGGTTGAAAAGTCAAAAGTGAAAAGACAACCTTTCAGTTTGCTGAAAGGTCATCTAGAATAAGACACTGTTTTTCATTTAAATATGGTTGAAAGAGAAAGGAAAAGACGTCCTTGCTGGTTATTGAAAAAAGTTAAAATTGGGTCAGTTTAGTTCAAAAGTTTGGTAGAGTTTTGGATCATATGTAGTACGTATGTAGTTTTGTTTTAATAGTAAACAAAAACTATAAGAATAGCCAACCCAAGACTATACCCGTTGAGGTAATAATCCACTGAAATGATAACAAAATCACAATTCCCTTTGTGTTATTTCTATTATAACCACAAATAACATTGCAGTGTGCTGCAGTGGTTATTATGTTGCCTGACAGCCAGAAGGGTCATTCTAGTTGGAGTCTGTAGAGGTGTGGGTGTGTTGAGTAATTTGACTGCCTCTCTGGATTAGTACTGTGATGGTCTGATCCAACTTTTGCCTAACAATGAAATGTTTTACTTCAATTTGGTGACTGCTATGACTCAGTCAGGATGCCAAAGTGGGTGTCATTGTCTGGAAAAGTTTTCTAAAAGTATAAATCTGGGTCAGTGGACTTTCCAAAATACTAGAACTCCTGCGTAGTGTGGATGCGTAGTTTGAAAATATAGCAAAAGTAAAATTTTTGTATAAGCATAAATGCCCCCTTACTAAAAGGATCACAAATAAGAATAAGAATAACAATAAGAATAAGAATAAGAATAAGAACAAGAATAAGAATAACTTTATTGATCCCTAAGGGAAATTTGTATGTCTGACATAGCTCATCTGCTAGTTGTTGTGACCCTGCTAGTTGAGAATTGTAAAGCCTGATGGCTGTGGATGCAAATGATTTTCTGTAGAGAGGAGTCTTCCAGTTGTGGTCTGATCTGCCAAGTGGTGGTAAGGCAGTAGCTCTGTAAGCTTCTTTGACATTGGCGTACAGCAGATCAAGGGTTTTATTTTCTCTGGTAGGACAGTCAACAAATTGTGTGAATCCAGTCAGGTGGGAGGAGAGGGAAACATGATTGAAGTCTCCTGATATTATGAAGAGTGCCTCTGGATGTTTAGTGTGTATCCTAGCAACAGTTTCATGGAGAACTTCACATGGAGCTTCAGCTGTTGCTTTGGGTGAAGTATTGTTATATGACATGACTGAACTCTCCTGGCACACAACATGGCTGCAAACCAACTGCCAACATTCAACACCAGGACAACACATCCTCTCCCTGACAGTGACATGTGCATGACCACACCATCCAGACCCCCACCTTCCCTCCCGCCACCAACCCCAGCACCTCCGCCCAACCGCACGAGGGCAAAACCAAGCAGATCCACATTGGAGTCCGAAATGCCCTGATTCAACCACGCTTTAGCAAAACACACGAGGGTGCACTCACGGTACACTTCCTGAGTCTTCACCAATATCTTCAGCTCATCACCTTTGCCGGGCAGAGAGTTGATCATTTCCCATGACTGTTGGCAGAACAGTCGGTTGGCAGAAAGGGCTTATACCTCCACTTCCAAGCCTTCACCTTTGCACCAGCACAGCAACCACGAAAACACCTCTTTATCTCAGCTGGAACAGGGTGGTATCTTCCAGATTTGCTCCGTTTAAATGAAAAAAAGCTCTTCTTTTGAGTAAACTCTTCTCCCCACAGAAGTATCCATCAGTATTTGACAAAAAAATTGATAAAAATACAACAAAAATAGTGTAAAGTTTGAGTAAAGATCAGAGCAATCAGACTTTGCTGCTATCAGTTGAAGCACATGTTCTAGAATTGTGTGGAGCACCATGCAATTAGATAACATATTCAAACATGCCATAATTAACTAAAATGAATTATTTTAGTGACCTAATTAACTAAAATATTCTAGTTAGATTGCCAGTGAGCATGCCAGTAAGCATCATGTGTGTCAGAAAAAAAGTAATAAAGAACTGAATGCACACAGTAACAGCAATAAGCACCCCAATAACATAAAATTATGGAGGGGGAGTGGCCAGTATCTATTACAATACATTCATGTGTGTCCAACCATTCTATGCGTCCCACTAGTGATGGGAAGTTCGGCTCTTTTCAGAGAGCCGGCTCTTTTGGCTCATCTCCCAAAGAAGAGCCGGCTCTTTTGACTCCTGAATGGCTCTTAATTTAATTTTTTTGTAGGCTTTTATTTTACCATAACTAATGCTTTGTGTGTTGAAAACCCTTTCATGTTCAGTGTTTTTTTATGAGAAGCCTTATAATTGCCTAATTTTGTGCATTTATTCTATTACAAAACCATTCTTTTGTTTAATATTTTAATCAAACATTTTATTGCACAAATTTGCAAATAAATCCACAGAACAGAACCAAACTCAAACAAACCGTATTATAACAGCCTTATAATTGCCTAATGTTGTGCATTTATTCTGTTACAAAACAGTTCTTCCTTTTGTTTAACATTTTAATCAAACATTTTTATTGCACAAATGTGCAATAACAATAACAAAACACTGCAAACAAATCCACCAAACAGAACCAAACTCAAGCAAACAGTATTAATGTCCTCAGGGAAGGTTGGCATTCAAAAAAGTCAGATACCTCAGCTTGGATGGACTG
>VUQS01022386.1:2504-22428 GCA_015108495.1 Heterochromis multidens | reverse complement strand
TCCTATTCAGCATGTCCAAATTATAACTAAACTGTAAACCAAAACTATGTCCCAAAAAAACAAGGTACTGACCTGAACTGTAGATTTGAAGAAAAGTTACACTTTATTTTTAATTGTTTATTCCTAAATGCTACCATCTACATGCTAAAATGCCTACAATGGCATTCTGGACATGTATGTTAGGCACATTAAAATTGTAACCTCATAATTATCACCAAATTCAGGATATCAAAAAAGCAATGACACTCTCAATATTTCCATTTATTTATTTATTTATTTGTCACTCCATTAAACAATTGCCAAGACCCTTCATTCAAAGAAAAAATGTCAGTCTCATGATCACGCAGCAGGAAAATCCAGAGGATTTATTATAATGTCCCCATATATTTATTATAAAAAATTATTGGGACTATGAATCTTTATAACAAGTTCTTCCATCAGTCGTCAAAGAGCTGTTGAAGTACTTCACCTTTACTGGCATTCCACACCTGAAAAGCAATGCTGCTGGGATAGCTAAAAACCTCTGAAGGAAGTACAAGATTCAAGTGCACTGCCTAAATGCTATTTTGTGGTTCTTTAGCTGTTTCTGTTACAGTAAACTATATCAAAACTCCAGTTGATACTACCACTATAATTATTGCTGTTGATATTATCTGTTGTAGCTTAGAGAGCATTTATATAGGACAATAGAAGAGTATCACCTTAGCAGTATGTTTTATGTTCATGGAAATTAAGCCAGTGTCTTAATTTTGTGAACATGTACATGTAGAATATTTTAAATAGCATCATGAAATAGTATTTTCATGAAAGAAGTTACTATTCTTACCTACTGGCTGGTAGCCCTGCCTCATAGGACCTCCAAATGGGTTACGACTGCCAAAGGAACCGCTGTCAATGGACCCATATGACATTCTGCCTGATGGTTAGTGGCGTGTTAGCTGCAGGTGACTGGGGAGGAAACAATAACCTGAATCAAACAAGAGAACATAATTTATTTCCACTTTGGTCTTCTACTCTGAAATTAAATTTAAAAATTAAATTTTAATTAAACACTCAGAGAACTGACAGGAAGTGAACAAAGTAAACATGGGTTGTATGATATATTTGTAGATGTAAACCCTGTACAGATGGCATTACAAGAGGAGGGCTGATAATGAAAGTTCTACCAGAGCTATTTTCTGATCTCTGTCGAGAACCAGTGATGTGATTGTTACTGAATATGAGATATTTCTTACTAAGAATAAAAAAAACTTGCTTATTTATATCTATAGAATGTATACAGCATGCTTGCAGCATCTACAGTTAGCAGTATCGCCTGCAATTGTACAATCCTAATTTAGTCAGTGGATTAAAAATAAAGTTTTAATGCTTGAAGGAGGGAGCAATTGGCTGCCGACCTGATACACGAGCAAAATATAAATCAACCATAAAGAATCTATACAAAACATGAGATAAACAAGACTTATAAATGCAGCTGAGAAGAAGAAGAACAACAACAACTCAATAACCTGGAAACTAAATACTGGCCAACCAAGAAATACAGACCAACTGAGGCCAAGAAATACAAATGAAGGACTTCAAATAATAAGCAAAATACAAACAGGCCACGGGAAAGGTAATAATAAATAACACCAAGAAAATTATAATACTAACTTTCAAGAGGAACAAAACAAGGAACAAAACTTGAACATAAATCACTTCACAAAAACTAAAAGGAATAATGAATTAACAGAAACTCAAAACTAAGGGTCCAACACTCAGGGAACATGACAAATATGCATACTATGCAACAATCAAAGTTGCCTAAAGCCTAAAATCATCCTTACATGTGATTTAGGCATATTGTTTAGGATTCAATTGACAGTACTATCAATGTAAGCATCAAATTCTAACACCATTATTTTCAACCACTCTTCAAACCAGTGAGCCAAAGTTTTGTTGCATTATGTTAGTCTTCTACACATTTATTGTGTCATTCAGTTTCATTCTTCTGATCATTAATTTCCTCAGTGCAAACTATAACTTAGCAATGTTTGGCCAATGCCCCATTTGGCCCATGTGCCATCTCTTATTCAAGTGTCATGGAAACAAGCCAGCTAATTTTTGTGTAATCTTGCACAGAGACAGGCAGGTTAACACCTTTTGCATACCATCACCCAGGCAAGAGCTACAACAATGTTTGCGTGGGTAGTACATGTCAAAGTAATACTCATATCTATCCTAGTATGAAAACATTTCACAATTAACTGAAACTTTCAACAGAATTTGAAGAAACAACAGCTCAATATATCCAATATGCCTATGTTCTGTGTTGCAGCGATAAGGTAGCTGAAGAAAGACTGCTTAACCTGCTACCAGCCAAACCATTGAGTTATTGTAGTGTCTAGACTGCACTCAAGCAACAGGATTGCCAAGGAAGTACACCTGCTTATGTTGAAAGATACAAATTTATAGTGAATGCGACTGTAAAGACAACAATGACTTACCTTCTGCAAACAAACTATTTGACGGCAAAGAAAACAAGAACAAGGGCTTCATTTGTTCAGTTCAATTGGAAATCAGATCACCAAATGATAGTATCTTAACATTGCTTCATGTTGTATTTCATTATATGTCATTAGGAACATTAAACACTAATAAATCGTTTAGTTCTTACCCCAAACTTCAACATGATTTTGGGTAACTAAAGTGTGTCATGAAGTTGAATCACATTGCTACTGTTGCGTGCTTATTCTACAGTTGTGGCTCTCTCTCCCTTCCATTAGGTGTGTGGCTAGAAGCAATTTGGAGTGTTTAACTGTAGACCTTTTGTGGAAAGGTCTTTCTCATTGCCTGTCTACCACTAGGCTCTATGATGCTATGAACTTACACGCCTCATCCATTGCTCAGACTGCTATAAAATGCCCTATAGTGCCATGTATCTTGCCTTCATATTATTCCTATAGCTTGAAATAAGGCCATAAATATTGAAATAAGGCAAATATATTTATGTGTACATTAGAGATGTGCCATTGTAGTCCACTGTTGCACAGATTTTTTTATAGCCATTGCTGCTCTAAAGAATTTGTATATATCATGTGTATTGATTTATAATAGTAAAAAACGTTTGAAATTGGGATGATGTATTTTAGCATTTTATAAAACATTCTGTGCCTGCTACTGGATAGGTAGTATGGCTTCATACACAAACGTGTATGTTATGCCACTGGAATGAACATTTTGTTTCATTAATTGAATTTTGTTTCATACTATAATGGCAGAAATGCTGGATTCTTGTGGTGACAGTTACAGTTAATTTTTGAAGAGAATCTTACTTATTGCGTCTTCAATTTCCTTTTTCTGAAACAGCACTGTTTGTTACATGTAGGTATGTAGAAGTACATTTAAAAGGAACTGGAGCAGTTGAATCCAATAAAGACCCAGGGACTAAAGTAACCCGTCATTATTTCAGAGTCTTTAGGATGTTAACTCATAGCCCACTTAAAAAAGGAGATGAGTGGTGGGTAGAGAATACTTCTCTGAATGCTACAGAAAAGGTCAAAGAATCATGTGAACATGTGTTTCACCAGCGGCCAGAGACACACAGATGACACTGAAATCAACAAATCTCTCTGAGTGCTTCAGCATCCCTACCAAAGGTCAGAATATGATACTGGTCAAGGGGCCAAAGCTCCTTCCCTGACCGTGAAAGACAAGCATTCAGACAAGCAGGAGAATATGATTACACTCCGGAGTCACTGTGCTGCCCATTGTTGTGATGAAGCCAGTGAATCCGGCCTATAGGACTGGCATAATGAGAGCAAAGTGGGACAGATACAGATTCACTGGGCCACGAGAAGGTTTAATCCGATTAATTTTCATTGAGAAGGGAGATTAATTACTTTTGGCAGTCCATAAACAATCTTCACTCTGCTTGATTTCAAGCCCAGTGACTCTGACACACAGTCCCTATGAAGTGTGGACATGCACCACTTCTGTCTGCATGTAATGTGGAAGGATGCACATTCACATCCACACACATTTGAATAAACCTCACCATTCCACCAATGAGTGGAAATATAAATCCCCCACTTGTTCAGTTAGCTTCTCAGACAAGTAAAAATTGAGGTCAGAGTGGTGATGAAACTTAAAAATCATTGCTGTGCTATTACTCATGCACATGATGGCATCATCCTTGGTGATGTCACCAGAGCTTGCCCTGTCCTCAGAATCCCAGCTGTCTGTCGCATCATCATCACTGTGGTTATAACTGAGGCCAAGAATGTTTTCTGCTCTCTTATTGATAAATAATAATTTTATACAGGCACATTTGAACAAGGAATGAAGTTGCCATGAAGCCAGAATGCAACACTCTTTGAGTAGTGTCTATAAAAATGATTTTAACATTTTCTGTTCAAGTGCTTGTGGTTGAACTATTATGGGGTGGCTGTAGTTCAGGAGGTAGAGCAGGTCATCTGTTAATCGGAAAGTTGGTGGTTCGATCCCTGGCTGCTCCAGTCTGCATACCAAATATCAAGATACTTAAGCATAAAAAAAAAAGTGGGTGAATGAGGCATGTTGTATAGAAAAGCACTATATAAGAATCAGCCCATTTACTATTATATTATGGAATCAAGTACAAAGTTAAACATACACTATGAAACTGCTGAGTTTACATGAGCTGCTAGACACTAATTTTCACTCTGGCAGGTTTTTACTTCTATGTGTGCACTGAAAGGAGTTGCTTTTAATCTTATTGTACATGTGTATAGTGACAATAAAGGCATTCTATTCTAAGTTTCTTGTTTTGTTGTTTGGTTGAAACTATGTGCACAGAGCAGCAATTAAGTCTATATCAGTCTGTCAAGTTAGGAGAGAATATACTGACAGCTGCTGATTCTCAGCACAGACTGGATGGACATGATGCCGCATTAATAACACACTGAGTGAAACACCACTGGAATTGGTGATCAGCCCATGGTTTTTATTTAAAAAAAATATTTATTTTTTTTGAGCATGCAGCCATCTCTGGGACCAAAAGCTTTTGATTCAGTTCAGGTTTATTTATATACTGTAGTGCAAAATCACTACAACAGGCGTTTAAAGGTGCGTTATACTGTAAGGTAAAGAAACTACAGTCTACAGTTCCTCTTTCTCTAATGGCCACTGGAGGCCATTCAAAAATGTTTAGAATCAAACCTTTATTCTAAACCTCTTTATCTTATATTTTGTATACATGTGTTTAAATATTTTATTGCTTGTACTTTTATTGCATTATTATTTTTTGCAATTTATTTCTATTTAAGGATTTTATTATTTCACTTGGATAAGAAGTTATTTAATTGTGTGCTTTTTTCAGCTCAAACAGCCTGTTGACTGATTTCCATGTGAAGGACTCAGGTCGAGTTTTCCATGAAATTCCAATGACATCCATGTTTGCTCCGTTCGCTCCGCTTCCTGTGCTTCCAGCATTAGCACTGAGCAAAACAAGCTAACGGTAGCTCTCAGCATGACCACCAACACCAGCTCCACAACACATCAAATACTTATGTAGCTTTGAGTAGATGCTTACTGATGACACTGTTAGTAAGCAGGCAAGCTAAGGTTGGTCAACTAGCTGCTACATTGGGTATCAGCTAGTTGGTATCAAGTGATTTATCTGCCCCTGTTAGCTAACATGAGCCAGAATAAAGCCAGTTTGATCTAATGAAGCTCTTTTAGGGAAACGGGGATTTAGGTAATACTAGTTTAAAACATAGACATAGCTTCCACCTTAAGTGCAGATAGCAATAGCTGTAGTTGCAAAAAACACGTCTTCTATTAATGGGAAAACAGCTCTCTATCTTGACCTCTGTAAACACTCTAATGCTGAGTTTATGGGCTCAGATACTCGTTTTGTGTCATACTGAATAAAAAATTATCTATTCAATTCAATTTCACTTCAATTTTATTTATATAGCACCAAATCACAACAACAGTCGCCTCAAGGCGCTTTATACTATAAGGTAAAGACCCTAATAATACAGAGAAAACCCCAACAATCAGACGACCCCCTATGAGCAAACACTTGGCAACAGTGGGAAGGAAAAACTCCCTTTGAACAGGAAGAAACCTCCTGGGGAACCGGGCTCAGTGAGGGGCAGCCATCCTATGTGACCGGTTTTGTAAATCTTGGTCATACCATGTTTTAAAAATGGAGGATTATCTGTGGTATGAAACCACACCCTCACTGGCTAATGAGTTGTCAATCACACGTCATTAGCTAATGAGCATGTGGTTTAACAGTCAGACCCTCACCTCCTCATCACATCTGTTTTTTGCAACCAAAATGGTGACAGTGGAAATGCTGATCTCGAGTTGAATAGTCACAAGAAGCATTATATTTTATATTATAGAGGCTAATAAACAATAAAATACTATATATCATAATCTTGAAATGCAAGAATTCACAATTTCTCCCCTGCTTGGAAAAAAAAAAGATTTTCTTATTGTAAATATATGGCTTTTGAAGCAATTTCACAGCACACAAAAATTCCAAAGATTTTTCTAGCACATCAAATGCCTCCTTTGAATGAAGACAGCCTTCCCTTGTAGAGGAAAATAAGCCCTTACACTGGTAAACAGAGTAGAAGTGAGGCAGAGTGGTGTGCACCCCTGTGTGACACTGCAGGACACAGAAGGATAGTAAATGCAGGCCTGGCAGGGCAGAATGACTGGATCCGCAGCTACTCGACACCCCCACTGGTTTCATTCAGTCCCCTACTCCTTTCACAGCTGTCATTATCAGCAACACAAGGCTTAGCTTAGCCTGAGCAGGCAACTGAGCAGAAATAAGCCTACGCCCTGGACACAAATGCTGCATTTATCACAAACAAGCAAGGGCCAACCTGAGATAGAACTGTGAGTGAGCATGTATGTGTGTGTGTGTGAAGGCTGATGTGATGTGAATGTTTTCAAAGTGTAATATCATTTTTTGTACATGAAAGTGACAAGGTTTTAGTCAGTCATAATAGTATATAATGGAGCTGCACAATTATGGCCAAAATGATAATCATGATTATTTTGATCAGAATTGAGATCACGATTATTTGTCAGGATTATTCATTGATTTTAGTGACAAAGATGTTTATTGCACTGACATGTAAAAAGAACACTGCTTTCATATGTTTCATCTGTACAAATCTTTGCCTAAAAATAAAATATTAATGTATTCATTATTAATTAAATGAATACAAAATTAAATCAACAGGGGACCGCTTTCACCTATATTGTGCTACATTGCTCTAAATTAATCTTTATAAATTAACCTTTGCAGACATATAAGGGTGTTCACCTGGCCTAAGTGCATCTCCTAGAAGGAAAATATAAAGTCCATTCATTTTACTTACGCAATGGATGTAACTAAAATTTGTAACGAAAGGACTCGATAGCTCTGAGATCCCTATCTATTTCCCCTATGACATTTTGCATACAGCGCAGGTTTTGCCACTTTGGAAAAATAATTGTGCAAGGGATAACATGTCTTTTGTTAGTAAGTTGTCCATTTTCCTGAAGCCTTTGTTAATCACCGTGTTTAGTGGACACATATCTTTGGCCAGATGGAATGGGATTGCATTGGTAATTCCATGCATCTTTGTGAACTGGATCAATAGACTGACACACTGTACAGGTTCACTTTTATGGACGTTTAAGTTGATGTTGGACAATTATCCACTTCAAAGGACAAGCTCTTCACCTTCTGCTATAGCAGACATTTATTTTATATCTGTCTTTTAACGCAGAGCTACTCATCCAGATTAGTCCAGGAAACTTCAAGCTGTATGGTGCAGGTACAGCTGTGATTGGCACATGCAGGTACGTGGTCAGTGGCTGATTTAGGCAGTGCTTTGCTTTTGCTTTGTGTTCTATTAATGGAGCACGCATTTTTAATATCACTCAATCATGTTCATTTAAATGTGGGAAGCCAAAATCATGATAATGACTCTGCCACTATCCAGAACCCAACCTGGTGGCGACCATGGATACTACAGTCTGCCCTGCACCAGGTCACTTTAAACTGTACCGTAGCTATGCAAATTACCCAGTTTAGTCTATACTTACTGTCCTGTCCTAGCTGTCCTGTCAGGAAAGCTAGACAGATGCAAAAAAAAAGCATGTGTGCAGGTGGCATCATGTGGTGACTTAACTGTTAACATGGTATCAATTAAAAGGACCCAACTGAAAGGACCACCAGGCTGCAGCCCATGAAAAAATCTCTTGAAAGTAGTTTGCATTAACTGCCTATCAGCTTTAAATACTCATTAATCAAAGATACAGGTAACAGGTAACACCATTCCCGATTGATCCAGCCCACTCTTATCTCTCTAGTCAAAGTGGAACCTACATGATTGCCAACATGAGCAATTATTGCACCACTAAGTCATGTCATTTCAACATCTGCTGCATCAGCTCCCAATAATCAACTTCAGTCATTATACGGTGTTGTAAAAACAAGGGAGTGTCTTTCTTTCATGAGCCCACATCTGGTTAGAAGCTAAACCATTTTTGAGCAGAAGCTACTGTTATCAGTGAAATGGCACCAAAGACAACTTTACACTATCTTCTCAGCAGCAAACAACAGACTACACAGTAAGAGATAAGTTAGTGAACATAGTGCAGCCTTTAGAGCAAAATATTTCTGTCAGGAGGTGGTGGAGAGTGAAAACAGCAAAAGAGAGTAAAAATCATGTCGTGGATGTCGACTGTTTGCTAACAAGTTGATCATATCAACTTAAACAGTGACGATGTCGAGCCTATTCCCCAGAGGTGTCAATTAGTGCTGTTTGTCAAAACTGTTCTGTTCCATTTGGACAACATGTGCAAAATTAACACAACAGAAGCTTAATCTAACCAGCAAGTGAAACGAGTGGAAAATGAAAAAAAAAATCATCAAGCAGCAAAGAAAAAAATAAAAGTACGAAAGACAACGGTCCCAGCATGACAGGAGCTACAGCTTCCTGGTCGATAAACCTCCCTTCTACCAACCTAATGTGGACATTGTTGGTCTCTAACATGGAACCACTATCTGTCAGTGGCAGATATTGCCGTGGCCAGTGGGCCCTGATGCCAAAGGACACTTTGACGTTGCGTGCAACAATCATCTGACATAGTGTCATTATATTAAGTGCTGGGATTAGAATCCATTGAGATATTATGTTCACTTGTTTCTTCTGGCAACAAGTCTCCAAGACAGTCAGATGTTGTAGGCTACTGGTGAAAGACAAGCAAACAGGACAACAACCAATACAAAAACTTCCAACTGTGACTGACATCACAAAATCTTATTATTTTCACAAATTTTCACAGAACAAATTCACCTAAATAATCATATAACAATAGTGAACAGAAGCCAAATCGGATCTGTTTCATATCTTTTGCATATAAATAACACTACATCATTACCAACAGTATATTTCTTTTTTTTAATACTGGAGGCATTGGTAACATTGGCCGGATATATTCAACTTGACCCGAAACAGACCTGTAAATGAACTGAAACGGGCATACTTTTCAAAGGATAGCATCAGTCCAAGGGGAACCCAGGCATACTCAAACCCAACCTGATAGAGCAATTAATTTTCAAGCAGACATTGAGGTAAAAAAGTAGTAGACATTAATAAAAAAAAAGAAAGGTCTCATAGATAATAAATATTTTTCTACATGTTGAAAGAAAACAATTAAAAGTCCTAAAACCTACAGCAGTCAAACAATAGCCTACCTGGCTAGAAAAAGGCAGAACAAGAACATGGTTTGCTCTTAGTTGTGGTTCAGGTCGATGTTCCTCAGAACCGATTTTATCTCACTTCTTTCTTATATAATGAGACTCATATACTATTAAAGTTATTGAGTAAAATTTGACTTACAGTCAAATAAATATTATATTTCTACTTCACAGAGGTCATAGGTACGTGGTGTATTTTCAAAGCACAGGACCTTTCAAACCAGAAACTGGGATTTGACACAGATAGGTTTTGACTTTCTTTATCACCCCTGAGCTTATGTTTTTCAGAAAGGAGGAAGTGGTGTAACTATTGTCTTTCATGATCATGTCTGCAGTAGAAAGAAAAGAAAAAGCATCACATTGTTTAGAGTGACTGTGTTTGTGTCAGTCTCACCAGTTTTATGTCAATTCCACCAGCTAGCAAAAAATTTTAAATGATTAAAAGCTTTTGTGTGAGCTGTTATCCAAATTAATTATTAATAAATAATAATAATAATTATTAATTTTTATAACCTGAACTATCCAACTATCAGTTTTAGGTCACTATATTTGTATGTTCTATGTTATTTCTATGTTAATATGTTAATATTAACATAGAATGTTAATATTCTATGTTAATATACTCTATGTTAATCTAAGACACTTTGAAAATGTCCAGCAGTAGAGCAGACAGTATGGTTAGGTTTAAAAGTGCCTTAGATAACTACAAAACCTTGCTAAGACATACCATTAGTTTTCTAACAATTAACTAGACATAGGGTGCCGAGATAAACCTTTGGCAAAGTGACATTGAGCATTTTCACCCAACATTTTGTTAGTGTTTCAGCTCTCAGTTGCATATTGTGGTGCTGATGTTTTCCCCTCCAGCGGGAGGTTCCTGTGGACTTTAGCACAATTAACTGCAGCCAATTAAGGCTATTTGTAGATTGTGAGAGATAAGAGATGGCTCAAAAATGAAAAGCTGGCAGTTTTTTTTCCGCTCAGTGACCTGGGCATTCAGCTCAAAAAAGGAAACGTAAGACAGAGGTCGACAACAGACCAGATTCCTTAGTCTGTGTGTATTTACTTTATTCATTTTTAGATAAGTTTCAAATGTTTTAATAATTTTCAGAATGGAAACTGACCTACTGCTGCAACATACAGGAAACTAGTTTAACTAGTTGCATCTGATATCTATGGTGAGCACTGTTTGTGCTCAGTGCATCAAAGGAAGTACACCAGCAGCCTGAGCCAGTCGTAGTCTAAGAGATATTTTGACTCATATATTTGGTTGTATGTGCCAGGGAAAAACAAAACAATGGCAGGAGATGTTTTTTGGGTTTTTTTTTTAAAATGCTTTTAAGGTCATTTTAATGAACTCTGTGAAAACTGTATTTAATATTAATGGCATCTTCAAAGGGTGGCTGGGCTCTCCCTTAGAGATAGGGTGAGGAGCTCAATCATTCGAGAGGGACTCAGAATAGAGCCGCTGCTCCTCCACATCGAAAGGAGCCAGTTGAGGTGGTTCAGGCATCTGATTAGGATACCTCCTGGAAGCCTACCAGGTGAGGTATTCCGGGCATGTCCTACTGGGAGGAGGCCCTGGGGCAGACCTAGAACTCGCTGGAGAGATTATATCTCTCAGCTGGCTTGGGAACGACTTGGTGTCCTCCTGGATGAGCTGGAAGAGGTGGCTGGGGAGAGGGAAGTCTGGGCTTATCTGCTTAGACTGCTGCCCCTGTGACCCGAGCCCAGATAAGTGGTAGAAAATGGATGGATGGATGGATAGATAAATAGAATGGGTGACATTCCTTCATTCCCACAGATTGGGTATGACATGCCTGTGCTGCAGCACATCCATCCATCCATTTTCTTGCAGAATTTGATATTCGATTATTAATATGAAGCTAAAGAGTGGCATCTGTACCAGCTTGTTTTCATCTGTGTCTGTACATCTACCAGAAAATTCTCTAGCATTTGAGTGGTTCTCTGTATCCACTACTGAATCCACTTCTGTAATTACTAAATCCCCACACACAAGCACACACTGACCGACAGTGATTAGTTTTAACATTGGGTTACATTATGATTTGTTTTTTTTGTTCATTTATATCAGAAGAGACAAGCAGCAGATGACAGCCTGTCTATAATTTATCAAACATACCAAGCAGACAGAAATTAGGTAGGTAAAAGATTCATCGTTTTTGTTTTGTTAAATTACTAGTTTAATACTCATGTGAATGAACTGATCCCAGTGGCTTCTGCAGGAAATCAATCTGACTATGCAGACATCCAGCTGGGTCCTTTAATTAAGGCAGGGTGAAGCACCACACCTGTTCCTTAGCAGGGGATGAATTCTAAGAGAGTGGACACTGACTGATATTTAATAAAAGGCCATGGCAGACCCATATATCAGCTTATCTCCTCTTACCCACAGAGTGTGTGTAATATGTGCCAGTATTTTTCTGTGTGTACCAAAAGCTCCAAAGCACCAAACTAATGGTGTACTTATTCAAAACAAACTATAAAATTAATAAACTGACCAGGGCCAGTTTCAGTGTAATCGTATTCTTATCAGTAGTCTAGAATCAATTCAGTGAAACATGATGACCATTAAGATTGTGGTGCTGGATCTTCAAGACGAGACTGACCCTAATCAGCCAGGTTCATTTAGACCAATCTGCTCATTCTGACATCCAAAATATCACGATTCCCAACTCAGATTGAAGTTCCCTGTCTAATTATCTCTCTCACATAGGACAATTAAGTGGCTCAGGTCAATGGATATACAAATGTTAGATATGATTCATTTACCAACCCAGAAATGTCTGCTGGAATCATATCCACAGTGTTCAGTAATGGCTCTCATTTAAACCTAATGGTTTATATGTGGTTTTGGGCAGGTCAGACAGCTCTCTAACAGTGGTTAATACTTCATGTACTAATGCTTCATAGATGACTAATTTGTGCACTGCAGTGCTTTGAGCTAAATGTTAGCAGTAGCATGCTAACATGATAGCAATGACAATGCCTACATGTTGAATTTTGGAAGGGATAACATTAAACATCTTAGACAACTTAAAATTCATCCTCTGGGAACTGCAAATGTACCAGACGTTTCAGTCAGTAGTTGTTAAAATATTTTATTCTGGACTGACCAACTGAAATCTCCTAGTATTTTGCAGACATCCCAGAAAGTCGATTCTGTTCATCTGGACAGAGTTTTCAGTGGGAGAAACGTTTCATTACCCATCCAAGTGACTTCCTTACCCAGATGGCTGAGCATGCATCAAGATATTTTGCTGACACATTCACAGTTCCCAGATGATGAATCCCAATCATGCTAGTGCAATGTTTGTGGGTCAGAATGAAAGATTTTTTTTTTTTTTTTTAAACACACATTCATGTTTCTTGTAAGATGAGCTGTAAGATTACTTAAAACCCCATTTAGCTGCTGTTTATTCTCCTTAAGTGATGCTGACATCTTCACTCCCCCCAAAATATAGATTTTTCTCCTCCCTTCACACAAAATTAAAATTGAGAATGTTTTTTTTTCCCCCTTTTTTCTTTCCAGTCCTCCTATTGTACAGATAACTGAATTTAATTGGTGACTGTAGAGTAATGCATTACATTGCTGAGGAAATTCTGATTACAGTAACACACTACTTAGAAAGACATTACACCCAACACTACTTCTGATTAACGTTAAATATGAAAAATAAACATTAGTAACCACATTTTCTTCAAACACAATGGAAACACATCATCCCTGGCAATTTATGGCAATATATATTTTCTGTTAAACATAAGGTAGATCATTTATCTACCACCCATGAACTATTATGAACCACATAGTAAACCCTTTTCTAGGAAATTGTGTGGATGCTCATATTACAGTAACTCTTGACAATAGGTTTAATCCCTTTTATTGCCTTTGTACCAATTTGGCACCCCAAATGTAAATCTTATAGCAAAAGAACTGTAATGTTAAAATGCATGTGTAAGACTTGAAATTTGAAATGTGGCAAGTTTCCATTTTTAAAATACGTTTGGTTAACATGTTGCTAAATTTCAAATAAGGAGGTTTGACTATGTACAGGTAATCCCTTTGAGCCAAAAGTTCAGGCTTCAGACTGCTCTAAATACTATGTGTCAGACAGTTTTCTGCTCCTGGCTCTGTATGATGTCAGACAAAGTGCAAGGGGCAGTCAGTCAGAAAAAAGTTAGCTTTAAGGAAGGAGAAGATGAACTGAGGGGCTGCACCAAGGCCCACTATAAAAGAAATAAAAATTATTTTGAAAAGTGAATAATATAAACCTACTTTAGAGTTCAAGAATAAAATTACAGACCCAATAAAGGGCAGAATTGGTCCACTTAAATTTACTAAATTTAGTTATTTAGAACACATTTTCATAAAAGACTGACTAAACAGTTTTAGTTGTCAGTGTTATCTTTATAACCCCAAAGGCAGAAGCTATTTACAGTATAAATAGATACTTCCTGATTTGATCTTTTGTGCACCTTGAATGTACGTTCAAGTACTTATTTCTATTTGTACTTAGCATTTATTTGTCTCACTAGAAGGAAAAACAATGAAATACATCTTCAAGCAATGTGGAGAATCTAATCATTTCAAGCATCTTCTAGTGTATTTGCATAATTTACCAAACTCTACTCTTCTAAACATTTATCTTCCTATTTTACCTCTCAGGTTTACTGATATCGTATGCAGTTGTGATCTTGAACAATAAAAGCCATTCATTTGCCTGATTTGTCAGTTTGTTCTGATCCCTTTATTATTTCTCATTGCACATTTTTCAGTCTAAAATTTGAAATACATGAACTATATGCCAAAAAGTGCATCTGCTCCATATACAGAAACACACACTAGTATCCTACAGCTATGGCAGATTAAGCCCTAAAATAGTTTAAATGCAGCACTTTGTAGAGTTCCAAAGCCCTATGGCTACAAATGATATCTGGCTTTTAATATGAGATTAAAGTAAAAGGAAGTTTTGCAGATACCATGAAGAGAACAAAGTGGCTGCTGGTTTGATTGCAAGCTTTTTGATGTGAATACTTGGAGATACAGACATGCTGCCATGTGGATTTGTATAACAGGATCAAAGGGAAGAATGAAAATCAAAAGGCAATGTGTTTTGAGGTTCAGCACTTGACAGTAACCTCTTCAGAGAAGAAAAGGAAGGAGAATTCAAAATCAGTGTCTCTCTGGTGAGAAAGTGGCTCTGCTTCATCCCCTCCCTTTATTGTCACCTCTCTAGCTGACACAGGCAAACTTAAAGATTGCTCATGTGCGTTTACTAAAGCCTCCTCAGTCGTCCCCAGTCTGATCTCAGACCATTCCATCAGCACTGCCTGAGAGAGGTAGAGGGGAGAAAAAAACCCCACCTCTGGGCAGTGAAATTGCCTTGTCACCTAAAAAGGAGTCATTATTGAGATAAATCACCCCATTCTATTCCATAACTAAACTCTGCCCCAGCTTACCTTGCAGTGGCACCTGCCATCCAAGCTGAACCATCACATGTACTCTCCAGAATCCAGGAGGATTCTATACTGCCTCTGGTTTGTTTGCTTTGACAGTGTAATCTCCAGAAAAAAAGGCACTGAATCCATAATTCTCAAAGCTAATACTCTGTGTTTAGGACTGAGTGCAAAATATGTTGCATGAAACACTGTGTAAATGCTGTTTTACACAGAGATGACACTGACAAATACCTTTAACTATGTGCAAATGCAGAAATGTCCCTTTTCTCAGATTTATGAAACATTTAAATGCACAATCCTGATTTCAGCACTCACATTCTTAAAGTCACGCCATGAATGCAATGGCTTTATTTGCATGCAAATGAAGAAAACACCTTCATCAATCTGACAACACATGCACAGCAACTAAAAAAAAAAACCCTGCAGAGTGATAAACGACAACCAAACACAGAAAGTGCTGCAAGTTCAGACAGCATAACTAAATAACAAAATGCAAATACAAAAGTACGACCGAATATAGTCTGTCTAAAAATGGTACAACAGAATTTATTTCCAAAATATTTTCCAGGAAAATTAAAGAAATTATGAAAACACAGACACACCTGGTTTGTGGGTCATGAACTCTAGTTAAATGTTCCTCAGCAGCATAAACATTCTGCATTGTAGAATACAAATACAACTACAGATACTTGCTATCAAAGCTACTTTCGTCTGCTCTCTTGTAACAAGGGGTCGCCACAGCGGGTACTACTAGCCAATCGGTTCTGGTACATAAAATTTCAATCTTGCAAAAGGAAATTTAAAATCAAAAACAGCTGCAATTTGGTTATGTCTTGTCACTGTAATCATACTTGACTGAGAATGTAGTTCAGGCCTCAGGTCTACATCAAGTTATCTGGATAAGCCTCGGGCTTATCCAGATAAGTTCAGAGTTAACCCTGGGTTTTCTGTACAATGAAGGCAGTTCACTTCTTACCAGATACATGGTAACATGTGCTGTAGACCTAGTCTGCTCCTAGGGCAGGTTATGTTTTAGATTAGAGATAAATAGGTATGAAATCACTGCCCATTGACCAATCAATTCTCAGAAAAATAGCGTCACCATTCCTGGAAGACCCTTGCACCTCTGTGCATGGATAGAAGTATCTAAATAGTTTTAATAATATCTAAAGTCTCTCCCTGATGAACATTAGACACAAATTTATTCCTTGACGTTTTCCTGTTGGCTGTAAAAATTTTGCAACAATTTTATTGTTCTATACGCATTAAAATATGATCCTAAAACAGGACACCTTGGTTGACTTATAAATGATAACCACCTTCATGTTGATTATCAGTGGGTAAATCTAGCCACACATGGAAAATGTTCTTGGTATGTTGAACTGGCTTTGTAGTACAAGCCCAAAAAGTTATGTTTCTAGTAAATGAAAGATAATACAGCATATTAAAGACAGACTTATTGTTACTAATATTTGAAATGGCTCCATGATAAATTAGAAAGCCCATGGAAGGATATTACCACAAGCAATGGCTCATTGTAATGACAAAAAATATTTTGCAGGACAATTTTAAGAGACTTTTAAAGATGGTTCTTAAAGGCCCTATATGAATGTTGCAGGAATATTAAAGTATTAAATTAATATGTTCTTATAGCTTTGCAGTGTGCTAAGCTTTTCATATAACTCTTTATCCGGAGGGCAAGTAAACCCAAACTTAGTACGTACAGTACACCTCAGTAAAAGTGTAAAACAAAAACAGCAAAAAAGTCAATTACATAAGACAATTAGCCTGAAATAAGTGTGTTTGCCTATATATCCAACTAATTATTCCAAGCATAGTCAATTTTGCCCTTCAGAATTTAAGACCAGGGGAGTGAATGCCATAATCAAAATCCTTATCTATATCAAAATCTTTATGCTATATACGTAGTTACTATGAACATGACACTGGATACAAACCAGGTTTTGCAGAATTGTCCAATATAGCAGATGTCCATGTCTGCCAGTAGGGTTTATTTCTCATGTTGATGAGCCATTAACCTGCCAGCTTCCACACCAAGCACTGTCTGTTTCCTAAGGATGGACTAATGAATTTTGGTGTGTTGCTCTGTTGTGTGACTGGGCCCCTTTGTGAAAACAACATAAAATAAGAAGAGAAAAAGTATCCTGTTACACTGGCATGGTCATCCAACAGGGTCAGAGCAGCTTTCTGCACACAGTCATTACATATTGCAGTGACCATTTATAGCAACCATTATGTACCTACAAACTGCAACGTCTTCTGTAATTTTCAGTGCAGTCTTTTAAAAAAAAGTAAAGAATGGAAGGAAGATAAATAGACAAGGAACAGTAAACAAGAGAATGAAGAATAACTGTGAACCAACACATCTATTAAGTTTCTTAATGCACTAGTAACTGGCGCAACAGAACGTATTGTATATGATTCCTGACTGGCTTCCCATCAGCACACAGTAACTATTAACTGGCACAAATGATGAAGAACATCTGTTTTTAGGCACAAGTGACGTAGGTGTACATCTCAGATGAGTAAACTGACCTGCATATAAGTCAAGCAACAACACTTTTCACTCAGAGACACTCAACAGTATGTTCAGCATTTGATCATTTATAACACATGGTTATACAACGGGCCTCAAATGGTTTTGCTCTTTGATGGAGTAGGCTAATAGACACGGGCACTTAGTAGGATGTTCAACTTGCCTGACAATCTTATGTTTTCTTCAGACATAAAAACATCCAGGGGAAAGCGTCCTTCCATTCACAGGTACATTACAAACAGGAAATATCATTAGCTAAATGAATAACTTTTTATTGGTACCAATGGTACAAATTTGAATGGAGGTTGAGCTCCATTATATCATAAGGCATGACAATGTCCAAAAAGAGTCCTGCATGACAGGATTCCTTTCATTTTTAATTAAACCTTACAAAGTTATAGAAAATGTTCAGTTTAATGCAAATATACTTTGTCTTGAAACACTTCAATGTCAACCAATCAAGCTTGTTTTGATTCCCTAATGAAACAGGATAACACAATTGTTTTTGACTCTACTAAACTATGTAAAAAATTATTCTTGCAGTCAATATCCTCCCTATTGTCTACAACATATATAAGACAAGCTGCTTGTGTAGTAAAAACATAATTCTAAAAATTTGCTACTTTCCCAGTATAATAGCATGTGGAGAAAAGATGTTTTTAGGCTGAAAAACTGACTCTAAAAGAGAGTTTGTGAGATATATTGTATTGTTATGTCACATGCAAACTGGTCACAGAAAGGGCCAAGCCTGATTTTGAACCATCTTGTGAGTGCTAACCCTTACTGTGTTACTGTATGATGATACAATAACCAGCCCTGCAAATATTAACTTTGAATTTCAGCAGAAAAATTGAATAAATAACAACCCTGATGATAGAAATATCTTTTACTATACTATAGTCCAGTAGAATTCCATCAGGGCAAGCAAGGTTGGCTATTGCCACTAGCAGCAGAATTAACGCAGCTTGAGCCACTGAAATCCATAAGGGGTAGACATTCTCACAGGCTCTAGGGGGCATCTGTTCATCCACACTTGAAGGGTGGGGTGAATGTGGATGGACGTGTCTTTGTGCAGTTTCTGTGTGTGTGTGTGTGTGCGTGTGTGTGAGTGTATGTGTGTATGTGTGCGTGTATGGCCAGGCCTGGGTCTGGGGATTGCTGAGCCTTGGTCCCTGTGGGACATTGTTTTTGAGGGAGGGGTGTTCCCATCCCTGCCACTCCCCACTGGTCGTTGCGCCCTCCCCTGGGACGTGGGCGCTTGCTGGCTCTGGGGCCCCTGGCCAGGCGTTTTAGCATGGTTTCTGGCCTGCTCTCTTGGGGGTTGTGGTCCGGGGTGGCGTGGGCCACTTCACCGTGCAGTGGGGGCTCCGCCGTGTGTCGGGCAGTTCTTGGGCACCTGGGATCCCGTCCATGGCTCGTGTTGGGGTGGCCGGCCTCCGCTGAGATCGGCTGCCTGTTGCCTCTGGTTCTCTGGGGCTCCTGCCCTTTGACTGTGGGCGCCTGTCTGGGCCCTCACTCTTCCCTCTGCTGGGGTGGAGGCATGGTTACCATCGAGATGTGTGACCTCGGGTCTTCAGAACTCTTGGGGGGCTGTGGACAGCCTGGATCTCCTGAGTCTTTCTCTGTCTGCTTCTGGCTCCTAGGGCGTGTTGATTGCAGCTTCTCACCCTCATTATCAAGTATGTTTCATGACAAATGCTCAAACAGAGACACATTGTCTCTCTCTCTCTCCTCTCTCTCTCACACACCCCCATACCACAGTGAAATTGTATGTATGTTTGTGTACCTGCCTCTGTTTTGTCTTTTAGGTGCTGTTTGTTTTTTGAATATTTTTTGTTATATATGCAGCAGTTGGAGACCCAGTATGTCTGTCTTATCCTCACCTTCCCCCCCGCCCCTCCTTTTTTCTATTCCTCCACCTTCTTCTCTGGTCTGTCGCTGACCTGGCCCTCACCCCCTGTGAGCTCCGGCATAATACCCATGCTGAAAATAATGTGAATAATAAAATAAAATAAATGAATAAAATTAAAACACTAACAAGAGGAGCCTACAGCGCTCCCCTTGGAACAGCAAAAGTGTTTGGCACAACAAGGATTCAGACCATTCTGCTTGCTAAAACTGGTGGACAGGACAGGTCCAAATTA
>VUQS01022384.1:0-17752 GCA_015108495.1 Heterochromis multidens | reverse complement strand
TCTGTGGGAGTAGAGTTTAGGTAGCTGCTCTGCACTATGTTGGCACATGGCATTGGAGATAACAGTGGAGGAATTATATCCTTAAACTTAGTTACAGCACTTTCAGAAAGACACCTACTGTAATGAAATGTGTTCCCCACTGCTGTGTAATCCATTATTGTAAATTTAAATGTTATTAAGAAATGATCAGACAAAAGAGGGTTTTCAGGGAATACTGTTAAATGTTCAGTTTCTATGCCATAAGTCAGGCATTGTTCCACAATGGAGATATGGAATAAACTACGTTTAAGCTGAGTTTTAATAATTTATTGAATTATTTAATAAATTATGGGTTAACTTTTAAATATACTTCTCTAATATAATTTTTTAAATGTTTTTTATGGATTTAATATTTGATATTTTTAGCAGCCATGCTGTACACACTAAAATGTTTCCTACATCAGTATTATTATTATTATTATTATTATTTATGATCAAATTACAATACAACTTCTCTAGCTAGCTAGAACTTTTCCTTTTAAACTTAATGTTACTCAACCTACTTCAGAAGTGGCAGGTAGTAACATCTACCTCACCCATGCTAAAAACATTCACAATTTAGAAGTTTTCTAAAGCTTTTTTTAAGGTTGTCCATCAAAATACAATAGAACCAAACTCCTTGATTGATGTTGTTTTCTATGAGTGTCAAAAACAATTTTAAGTAATTTACCCTCTCAAAAGTAAAAAATGTTAGAGCATAAAAATGTTTTCTTTTATCTTATGGCATTTAAGTGATGGATTAGATAACAAAGAATATTAACTTCTTTTACCAAAAAATATTCACACCAAAACCCATAATGGAATAATCACTGATTAAAAAAAATGAGAAGGATATTATTATTATTATTGTTATTATTATTAACATTGTTTATATTATTCAAATTTTAGCAAATTTTTTTTGCATGTGTTGAAAGCATTATTTACATGGATGTCAGCTGCAGAGTGAAGAATAGAAACTAAGTTCAACATTTTGCTTTGCTGATTCTTTTTCCTTTAACATAATTTTTTTCATAGCCGGCAGTTATTTTGATTCCCAGCCAAGATGCTAATACATTTTGCATCCGGACCCTCACTGCAGATGGAGTGCCCATAATTATCTTCATTTCCCTTCATCAGTGCAAAAGGAGGGTGGAACTGTTACTCAGACCTAGAAATATAGTCAGGCTCAAGGGTGGATTTCAGCATCTGATGAAAAAGTTCTTGACATCCACCAAGAGCCTGCAGGCCCAGGTCATCATGTTTCTTGACACTGTTAAATGGAGGTGCAGCCCCAACATTGCACAGTTGCAGACTTCACAGCCTCTATTGGGAACTTTAGGGGCTTGTAAAGAGTCCAAAGCTGATGGCTTTTTAGTCCCCTTGGCGAGCAGCTGAAATAAAATTGGAATGATCCTGTCTTGAGTGGCTATATACAGTTGCAATCCAATAGTTTAAATTTTGAATTTTCTGTTTTTAAAATTTTGCTACAGCAAACAAAACAACAAAGGGAAATCCAGAGAGAATAGAATAAAAAACAGGAATCTTTAATCATGACTCAGGATCCCTCTATCAAATGTAAAGAGATATGAGAATGTGAATGAAATGTGCTTTTAAGCGTGGATCATAGTTTCTTGCCAAGATTTTCTAAATTTTTGTGCTCAGAGGAACTCCAGCTTCCTCTCAGCATGAGTTTCTTTTTCAAAGTCTTCAATCCACAGGCGTGGTGGTTAGCAGAATGAAAATGCTTCTGATGATCAAGCTAATTTACAAGTGTGCCCATGATGTCAAGACACTTCATAATATTTTTACTCAAGTAATGCCTTTTAAGTAACAGGGACCTCTGTCAAAGTGATAATTCCTTCCAGTGCACTAGATGTGTTTTTGTTTGAAAAAGAAAAAATTGCGATATAAAGAAAAACAGTCTAGACAAATTTCTTATTAGAAATAGAAGAATATACAGTACATGGTAGCATGAGGAGTGATTTGCAATCAAAGCAGAATCATAGCAGAATCGCTGACCAAAGACAAAGACATTAGTGAAGGGAAATTTTAAAAGTACAATTTGGTTTACCTTGCTTTCTTCTTTGAAGACAGAAAACCAAAGTCTCAGAAATTGGGAAGTGGAGCAGTCGGTTAAAAAATAACGTACATTTATTGGCATGTCCAACGTATACCTTTCTTTAAGCCTAACTGGACCATGGAAGAGAAGTTTCCAGTTTAGACTTTCAATTCTAATACTAAAGGTTTCATTATGGTAATAGGAAATGTTTAAAAAAGTATCTCTAATTATAAATTTGCATTTATTAAATATGCATGGAGAATGTGGCAGATGAATGTGGGATGCATGTGTACTTTTTTTTTTTAAATAACTGATAAACAAATTGCATGAAAGCAAACACTTAAAGTATTAAAAATGACCTTGTAGCATTATCACCTCTTTTATTTTTCAAATCTGCAAAATCCCTTTGAAACATTAAAAATATTTACTTTGAATCTGCAATAATGATATAAACAATTATCCACCTGATTAAAAGTTTATATATATAAATAAATTCTGCCCCTGGACATAAGAGTTGTAGTTTAATTCAATTCATCTACCAATTACCAGCCCATACATGTCGCTGTCATGTAAAAGTCTACATTAGAAATTTAGAGGGGTGGCAAAGGTCACGCACATCAACTTTCAAATTTCTGAGATTCAGCCTTTGCACTTAAGATCCCAACCACTTCTTGCTAGGTGAGTGGCTGCTGGAGTTTGCTGGCAGTTGGTAGGTGGAATTGGTCACAAAGAGATATATGGTGCTGCACCAAAAACCTCCTTGCTGCTTTGGTCAGTAGCAGATTGCCACAGTCACCCGTAGTTTTCATGGAAGATGCCGACTTGTCTACAAACACTTGCCAACTGCCCACTGAGCAACAGGGAAACTGTGAAAAGTGTGATGTGAACAGGAAATGGATACTCTTCACCTTCAAAGTAAAAGTTGTGCTTTCTGAAATGTGTTGGCTCCGGTTTCCATGCAAATCGCAGCAGTCTGCTAAAGACCAAAGCAATCACAAAGAGGTTTTTTTGTTTCTTTGTTTTGGGTTTTTTTGGGGGGTTTTTGGGAACAATTTCACCTGGCAACAGCCAACAACCTCCAGCAACCACTCACCAACTGGGTGGTGTGACTGAGGCTTAACTTTAGTTATGACTTGCTTTTTTATTTTGCTTTTATTTGTGGCTTGCTTTCATTTTGTTTGTCTCTTGATGCATGCTCAATAATCCAGGTAAGGAAATCCCAGAAAGCTGAATCTGTTCATCTGGATGTAGCGTTTTCAGTGGGAGAAACGTTGACCTCATGGCCCTTTGTTACTCAGTGGTGCTAGTTTTGGTCATTATGCAAACATACTGTTTATAAGGTTGGGGAACCAGATGAGACTGAGGAAGTCACTTAGATGAAGTGACGAAACGTTTCTCCCACTGAAAACGCTACGTCCAGATGAACAGTAATCATGGTTGCTTTCCATTTATCACTGAATACAATGGATGATAACCTACTGAGCCTACTAGAAGGTAGAGGACTGCTGATAACATCCTAATTTAGCACTCATTCATATGTCATTTTCACACAAGAATAGGACTCAGATACAAGATTTTTTTTAAATCATTGTCTGGCCAGATATACACATGAAGTTTGATCAAGTCACACAATTACTGGTACCCTTTCAGCCTGCAGCTGCTTGTGTACCAGCATAGGGTAGTCAGCTTGGATTGGAGAGGCCTTGTTGATTTCCCTGTTGATTCCTATTCAATCAATATCCTCCCACATCTCCCTTCAGTCCTCTTACATTTTAGGGTTAATCAATGACAAAGGAAAGCTTCAGGTATTTGTGGAGTTCCTGCCTTCTAATTTTTCTACTTTGCAAAAAGAGATTTAGGACTGATGATAAGATCTTGACTTAATTTGGAGATGAATATAACTCCACATTATCCTGGCCTTGTGGATAAGCTGCCATGGGCCCACTACAGGCAACTAAACCCAGCAGAACTGTATGACAAGGAGAGATTTCAAAGCTAAAATTATTCTGTATGCAGATATTTCATACTGTATTTTCCATGTGAAGAAAGCAAAGCAGTTCTTAATAAGACGCCTTAAGGGTCTCTTCTGTTCTCAAAGTCAAGGTTGTGATGTGAGGAGTCACTTTTTGAATATTCTTGCAGCATTTTCATAAATTGCTTAATAATTCAATCAAAATGATGAGGGATGTGACGATGTAATATACAAAACTAGGTCTAATCTTATTCGGAATTTTATAAGCTGCCTGGAGCGATTCATTCAACATCATCACACTACATGTGCAGCAGTCACTAAAGACTTGTAGATATACTGCATGTATGCATGTTAAGGTTGACTTTAAATTGTAATTTATAGATTATTCACTGATTTGTGTAATTTTTCAGAAAACCTTAGATAAACGGATATCCTGCAGGACAGAAGATGAATGAATTAATGAAGATCAAAAAAAGGTCTGAAAATTCAATTTCATTGTGACTGATTTTCAGAAATATTTCTTCACTATTATAAGAGCAAAGTCAAAGTTGGCCCCAACAACTGAAAAAGTGTGATAAAAAGTTCAAAATATATCACTCAAAGGGTAATTTACACTGCCCCTTTATATATTCCTTTTTACATATACATATGCACTGCTGTTCAAGCAGGTTTTCTTTGGAGTGTGTCAAACATCACAATGCCAAAACCCTGAAGAAAATCTGGATGGCTGAAATTTCAGGCGATTCTAAATTTTTAGAAGTTTTTCATCACTCATCCAATGAGCCAGGAAAAAAATGAACATACTACAAATGGCCCACATTTTGTTTTGCCCCTCATGTAGTTTGTAACACCCAATAAGATCTATCGTTATTGCTAAATTACAATGTAGGCTGATAATTCAAATGCATTTCTATCTAATTTGGAACATTTTGCTGACACAATCTGTCATACGATTCTCTTTACATCAACACTATAGCAATGGAGCAGAACAGCTCTTTATAGTGCTGCAAGTATTAAGTATAAGGGATCCAGAATTTTTCTTTTTCCTGAGGAAACAGCAGCAACTAATGAGAATGTTAATTAGTCCTATATTTTTTGATTAGAACTGTAAAAGTGAAAAAGCAACAACAACAGCAAAAAAAATCAACATTTATAAGAAACAGAGAAGCTTAAAAGTTAAACCAGTGAATTTAAAATCTAGAAAAATCACAGACAAAGTTAAGTCCATTTGTTCTTTGTTTTTGGAAAATACCACACAGTAACAAAATCTAAGAAATAAGAACTTTTATTCATAATATATTCATACTTGTACACAAGTAAAATAAAATGCATATCTATGGTTCCATTGCAATCTCCATGAACAAACTGACAGCATTCTTTTGGTAAATGCTATCCATATGTCCTTTCTGTCATGAAAATAGAACTAAAATCAGGGGAGGCAAAACATTTGTTTTTATAAACATAAAAAAAACCAAAACATTACTCAACAAATGCATGACTTTGAATAAATAATGGGGAGAGATTGTTTATCTTCATGAAACAGACCAAACATTCTTTGTGTGCTTTCTGTCTCTGATTTCCTGTATGAGTGTTTTTTTTTTTTTTAATATTTTTGTCTTTTTTTTGTCTTCCAGTGGTCTGTCTAAGCAGTAAAAGCTTTTGAGAGGGAAAGGGAGGAGTCTCCAAAGTGTAGCTTAGACACAGTACAGTTGAGTACATAGAGAACAAACAATTTTGGGCACCAATTCATTATTTACATTAGATCTGTAGTGTTCTGTAAAGGCATCCATTTTGTTAAATGTACTCTAACGTCTTCATTATTGTTTGTCCTCAGCAATGTTGGGTCAAAGTGACTCCTCTCTTTTTAGTCACTGCCAGCTGTAGATGCCACTGCATCTTCTGTATCATTGTCATGAGCATCAACATTCTTGAGTCCAGTGTTCAGAGGGAAATCAAGAGTCCTAAGACATGGCTAGAGATATCCAGGTCATGGGAATGAAGAGAAAGTGCAGCACTTGCAAATTAGAACCCCGACCTTTGATGCAGTGGGTGTCTGATTTAGGCTTTTTGGAGCACTTCTTTTTCTTTTTGTTTGATGTTGTAGATGATTCCAGATTGTCTATAAGGTCTGGGTTTAGGTTTTCCAAAGACTTTTCCAGGGTGTTCGACAAGGTTCCCAGTGGTCCATCATTCTGCTTGTTCTGGGTCTCATTTTTTGTTCTTTCTGGATCCTTAAATTTAGTTTTGGACATGTTCTCCTTTTCCTTAAGAGGGTTGTTAGTGATTTGGCGACTCTTTCCAGACAGGATAGAGGACTTGTCATTATCTCCAAGGCAACACCTGGGGATGGTGTCCCCCACAGGGCTTTCAGTGGAAAGGAATTTTCCAGACTGTGCCTTGGAGCTAAAGAGATTGGTCTGGATTTGAGGTGTTTCCACACATCCTTCCAAGTCTTGGCTTTTCAGTCGTTTCAGGTCCTTTCCCGCCAGGAACTCAGGAACATTGCACTCCAACTCAGAGCTGGAACCTTTGAAACGTTTGAACCAGTCCCATAAGCTTCTAGCCCGACAGTCACAAATCCACTGATTCCCATTTAAACGCAAATACTGCAGGGAAACCAGTGGGTCCATAGTCTCCCCTGTCAAGACAGTAAGATTGTTGAAGAACAGGAACAAGGATTTCAGCTTACCAAGATCACTAAAAGCTCTGGGTTGGACATAAATAACCCGGTTTTGGTGTAGCAGCAGCCGGTCCAGATTGATTAACCCTCGAAACATGTTGTCTGTTACTATCTTGATCTTGTTATTGTGCAGGTGAAGATACGTGAGGTTGCCAAGGTCCAGAAAAGTGTCATCATGTAGGGTTAGAATGTTATTGTCCTGCAGATAAAGGTACTGTAGAGAGAACATTCCTCGGAAAACCCCAACAGGGAGCTCTGACAGGCCACACCTGTGCAGGTGAAGGGTATGCAGCTTAGTTAAGCCCCGAAAGGCTGTTGGGCTGATGGTGCGGAGGTTACTGTTGTCTCCAATGTCCAGTTCCTCCAGTTTCTCCAAGCCATAAAAGGCTCCAGCCTCAATGTAGCTGATGTTGTTGGAGTACAGCCAGAGAACAGTAAGATTATGGCAAGAACTGAAGCTAGTGGACCGTACCACAGTCAGCTTGTTGCTCTGGAGAAATATTCGTTGGCTCCGAGCTGGGATCTCAGTAGGGATGGAAAACAGTCCTTGTTGTTGGCAAGCCACAGTGGGCCTGGGTTCTCTGTAGCACACACACTTGGCAGGGCAGCTGTCAGTTTGAGGCACAAGGTTCAGCCACATCACCAGAAAAAGGAGTCGCCCCCCTAAGGAGACACAGAAAATCATCAGTGGATTAGTAATTAATGTATGTAAATGCTGAAAGAAGGATTCACTCAAATCTGTAGAAACAAATTAATCCAGGTCAGGGTGTAATATACATAAACCCTTGAAACAATAATGCACATTTAAATCAGACAGCAAATGTAGGAATTAGCTTGATGCAGAACATTGAAAATTGTGGCTGAAATAGATGTGTAGTTTCTGCTTGATAATTTAGTGTGTTTTGTAGTAATAGGATGTTACTATATAAGCAATATAAAACTCAACCAATTTAAGCCAGTGACAGTGCACACCACCAAATTAAAAAACAGACAAAATCCAAAATATTTCATTGCATGAAGTATAATATTCAACACATTACTACAGAACACTTAATCCTCTTCGTAACAGTGATTCAGCATGAAATCCAGCAGTGATGTTATTTGGATCTGGGGACACATCGCCTCCCAGTTGCCTGATGACTCTGATTACTTATAGACCTGAAGAAGTCTCATTTAAAATTAGGTGGGTGTTTTTTTTATATGGAATTAGCTTGCTTTAATAGGGCGGACATAACTAAAGATGTTTTAACTGTCTGGAGGTTGACATTTAACGTTGGGAAGAAGCTTTCATGCCAGGGATTGATGCCAAGGGCCAAAGTGGAAGGAGTGCTACAGAAGTCTTACTACAGATTCCAAGACAAAACATCCAAGGGATATTATATCACATTATATCACACAAAGCAAGGCTTGTAAAGATTCATGTTTAAAGTAAGGCATATTCCAGATTTGCTCACATTAATTATTTCTGCTAGTTCTCTGCCACTGTTCGGATGAGCTTGTTAAACACTACGATAATTGAAATGGGATGAATCATGTAAACAATCACTTTTGACATTATTCTGGTGTAGGTACAGCTGAGGTAAAAATAAAGTATCTATTGGGGCATATACATCTTTCATGTAGCGATAAAGGTGTCAAAGTGTCACAAGCATGTCTAGTATCATCATGTAATGGCAGGTACTCCTTTAAATCTCTGAATCCTCTTCAGCTTCTGTTCTTACTGAGGATTTCCAATCTCTGCTCTCATGCACATGTGAGGAATCCCAGGCTTGCAGGCATGACAGGTAGTGAGCCTCTGGAAAATGCATGAGCCTTAGTCAGCCCTCCCTCCAGCCTCACTCTCCCTCTTCTCATTCCCTTGCAATGTGTTGTGGTGCAGCTCATCTCTGGACCTTGTTAAACGGAGCTCTGGTGTGGCCTGACAGCAGCCCTCTGCTGCACTTTCCTTGCAATCTCCCTGCTCAGCCGTCAGACTGCCACCGGAAAGCTGTCAAGGCTTTCCACTCTTTCTGCATCACAGCACTTTTCCCTCAGCACTGCCTAACAATAGCAATATTTTATCGCACAGCACGCTTCGTGTATCTCTTCTGCCATCTTCATTTTTTTCCCCCTCTCTCCTGTCTATTCATTAACAGGCTATTTCCGCCCACGTATTGCATGTCAAAGCCTGGGTTCCTCAGCTCTCTGCATATTATGTCTTGTCTTTGTTAGCATCTGTTGAAAGACAGCATATGCCACACAATGTCATGAACTCCACGCCATTTTTTTTGCTCACTAAACACATCTTCGCATCTGGATCACACCAATTACATTATAACCATAAATCTGACAGTCATAGCATCCTGACAGCTTTGTTTTATTTCACGCTTTCATGGTCAAAAAATTGATAGTGGCATTACAGTCAGACCTTTCACCTTTTACTCTACAAAGATGTACACTGCTAATTTAAGAGTTAAATGGTCAACAGTGCTGGTCTTTCCTGTTTAACTTGTCATGTCATACACAGTAATTTGAAAGATTACACTAAAAAGAATATGCTGCAGTTGTCCTGATGTTGTCTTTGAGTTCAAGTTGTTGAGTTGTTGACACAAAATACAACAAGGTTATGGTGAAAAATCCATTCCTTATCAGCTTCTGCCAGCTTTGGTTTCAACTCTTAATCTTCTACTATCTCTTTTGTCAAAACATGGCTCAGAACACTGCCTTTCCTCTTTCATACCCTGCCAGTAGCCTCTTTTCTAAGAGCTATATTATTGCACAATAGCAACCTTCTACTCTGTCTAAGAGCAGACAAACTTATTTGTTTTCTCTTGAGAGACACTGAGTCAAGTACATCATTTCACCTTCTCTCTCTCCTCCAAGACCAGCACCTCTATTTACATTTTCATTATTGGGGTGATATATGTCTTCTACAAAAAATGGGATGCTGGTCTCTCAGTGTCTCTTGGTGCTATTCTGTAGGTGAAAGTATCACTTTATTCACCCATCTTTAAGTGTGACGGTCTTTAAGACCTGTAATGAAACTTGCTAAGAAATGCAGAAAAATACTTAATACTTTTTATTGTTTAAATTTCACAATTGTCATTATAGAAAATATTCAGAGGAAAAAAAAACAGTCGTGAAAGCAGTCAGTGTTGTAGATAAACAATATCAGCAAACAACTCCTGTCCAAAAATACTGGTATCAGTACCCTAGTAGTAGCTAGAGGATACTATACTGGAATGCAAAAACAGAGAGTTGTCAGCAAGAGAGCTACGAGTGGGCGCAGACAGCTTTGTTTACTTATTGTATGAGAGCATCACTTATCCAGACTTCTCACTCATTTTCATGTGCCTCTGGCATGTTTGGAGTTTTAAACAAACTCTCAGTGCTCCTTTGTCTTAAAATACAACATGCATTTAAATGCTCTGAACCTTTCAAGGAACACGGAGGGCATACTGGGACAGCACATTCAGAGTGCTTCAGATTCATCACGGTGGCTTTACTTTGAAGGGCTGGGGATTGGGCAGGGACAGCTAACATGACAGTCTTATCCCCTTGGCCCAAAGTGAAAGTGATGTCTCTGTCAGAGATGAATCACAGTAGTTCTCCAGAGGGACCTCCTGGCCTCTTTCTGAAATTATACATTATTGTGTTGTGAAAAGAAGAAGAAGAAGAAGAAGAAGAAGAAGGCCATTTATGATAGTAATCATCCCTATCAGAAAGGTCATGTATCCTGTGTGAATCCATGCTTGCATGCATAATTTTTTTTTTATATCAAGAGAAGAAGAGAAACTGTATAGGATAATACTAGTCCTCTCTACTAAAAATTACAGTAGGCTTATGTTCACATAAAATTAACTACTTTCAAAATCAAATAATTGATGCCATTAGAGTGGCATTAGAGTCAGACCTTTCACCTTTTACTCTGCAAAGATGTACACTATTGATTTAAGAGTTTATACTATTAAATACAGAATTTTTCCAGGGAAACTTTCTCCCAGTTAAGTTATCATTTACAAATACATTTACAATGTTTTGAATATATTTTCTTGCTTTGCTACTGTCACTTTGTTTTAAGCCACACTGTAAAAATTGTGAAGAAGCTTTTAACATGTGGTTAATGTTGTGAAAGGGTGTATATTAACCCAAACCATGACATTTTCCAAAACCTAACCAAGTACTTTTGGTGTTTGCACCAAAAACAGTCAAACCCTGATCTGGGAGAAAGTTCAGCATTTATACTGACGCCGCCACCATTTCCTCTTCCTTTGAATGCAGAATATTTGTCTGTCTTTATAATGAGAACTGCTACCTTTCCGGCAGAAAGCCATACTGCTGCAGGAGAAAATATGTTACCCTTAAAAGGTAACTGAGAATACAGTTTTGTTGTATGGGAACATATTTTTCTAGGATACAGGGTTGATATGACAGTTGCATGAAGCCCAATTTTAGCACTGCCAATACAACTAGAAATGACAATCTGAGCTATAGAGTAATATAGGGCAATAACTCGAGGCACTGCAGACTCACAAATCAAAACAGAAAGTTGTTATAAAAAGTGAACACATAAATATGAAAACTATATTCTACCACCGAGAAAATATGAATATGAATTCATTATTTCTTTTTTGGCCCTACGACAGACTGGCGACCTGTCCAGGGTGTACCCTGCCTCTTGCCCTATGGCAGCTGGGATAGGCTCCAGCCCCCCCGCGACCCTGAATTGGATAAGCGGAAGAGAATGGATGGATGGATGGATGGATATTTCTTTTTTGAAGATAAAACTACTTTTATGCTTATGTATTTTCTCTCTGTCATTTAACCTGTATCTTGACTTTTGGGACTTTACTGTATGAAATTTTTATGTAAGTGTCATGACACTACTTCTTTCTGTGTTAATTTATCCTCAGGGGGTGACTATTCTTATTCTGTGTGCCCTTGCTCCTGGTGTTAATTGGAAAAAAAATATGATAGTCCACCCTACTAAATTTTCTTCTTGTTTACATTTGTTTATGATGTATCACATAAATGTTTGTAATCAACATATCTTTGCTATTTATTTTGCCTCTCTCTTGTTGCTCCTTTTTCAGGCAGCCAATCATATATTTGATAGGCTAGGAGTTATAACCGTCTTAATCTTGAAATCTGGCTAAGACAATTGAAAAGATTTTGTGACAGATTTTATTGTAACACAAATTATGATCATTTCCTGTACTAATTAAGTATTTTGGTGCCTACTATTAGACTACTATTTCTATTGTGTTGGCATATGTCATATCAAACAGACAATTTTAAAATGTTGCTGCTCACAGGTAAGTTCTTGCATGGGCTTCCTCCAGGCTATCTATCAGAGCTTTTAGAATTGTATATCCAATGCTGCATGTTTAGGCCCATTGATCAGCAGCTTTCAGTAATTCTTGAATTCTCACTGGCTCTTACAGCCAATTGGGCATTCTTAGTTGGAGTTCCAAAACTCTCACCTCCCACTTCAGATTAGGTAATCTACCTCACCAACAGTATTCAAATCTCAGCTGATAATACACTGTTGTCACTGACCTTTTCAGTTTCAAGTTAGTTTTATATCATTGTCATTTACCCCAGTTTATCATGAAATAAGTGGTTTTATTTTTATTTATTTTATTTATTTTTAATCTCTTCTTCTTCTTCTTCTTCTTCTTATTGTCCATAAATATTTTGACTATTTGCATTGTTATCATTGCTGTTGTTGATTGTTGACTTGCTGTGCAGCACCTAGGTCAGCTTCTGTTGTGTTTACTTGTGCTATATAAATAAAGTAACTTGACGTGACTTGACGGTTCAGAGAGTGATGTACAACACTGTTTAGTGAATGTGAGAAAACTGAACAAATGCTTATATGAAGAAACATTGCATTTCTCCTTGTAAAGGATCTCTTTTTGTCTGTGTAAACTTTGGATACATTCTAAAACTTTCATTGCTGTAGAGTTTTTGATAAAATAGTGTTTTAGGAAAAGCAAAAATTACAGGGTAGCCTATAGTCACACTGCCATGACAGACCTGGAGGACATTTCATTTAAGTTTGCTTTGAACCTCTTTTCCTTCATAAGCCTGTGAAAAGTTTTATTAAAGAGAAGAAATGGTCTTCACTTTCAAGAGCTTCACTGAATTGCAGAGGAATTGGTTGGTAGGGCATATTCATATGTAAAAAAAGTTATGATCAGAAGTCCACATTGACCTTTTTATTGCTACTATATTCACTCTGTCACTGAGAGTATAGTTTTCTAAAGAGCTACTTTTCATCTGTTACTCGGTTTTAATGCTGTTAGTCTTACTTGTAAGTCAAGTAATACTTCTTCACTTATATATTCCAAAAGTTTTTTCACATAACCTGCAGTGAAGAGTATAACATTTATTTTTAAACTTCCCTAATAAGTCAGTTTAGTATTTATTATTGAAAAAGTTTCCTTTCTTTCTGCATCCAAATGTGGACCTGTTTCAATTTCAACCCTCCTCCCTGATGAATGTTCACAAAAACTCAAAACAAATACACAGACAAACATACAAAGACAGATTTGTGCTTGTCCTTACAACATTGATGAACCAGATGCTATGATCTTAAATAAAGATGCACACATCAGATCAAACAGGTTATTTAGGACATGATGGACCAGAGACTTCAGCTGGAGTCTCTCAGCTTAACCATGGAGTGTTGCTGGGGCACCAGTGGCAGCTTTAGCAACCAGATGAGCACACAATTAGAAGACGAACATGGGGACAGATGAGGTCCTGTTTGACACACATCTGACACAGCACTTGCCCAAGCAGATGGCTCATGAATAACTGAAGGAACCGGAGGTCGGCAGGCAGAGGAAAAACTGAGCCACCCAACAGTGTGTGTATGTAAAAAGGTGGCCCTGCATAGATTTACATGCATATGCATTTACATACATTCTGTTATTGCCTGGAGAAATATAAAATAAATGGCAATGCAACATGCATTGAATACTTCTGACTAAACCTAACTGTGGTAGGCAAATAGGTGGTCATGTCAAACCACTGAGAAGTGGCAGCAGTAACAAAAGGCAGTGGGCTGGCAATATCCTGACAGTTAGAGACTGAGCTTGCAATCAGAGGGCCGTCGGATCGAATCCCTGCTTGACTGGCAAGCAAGTGGAAGGGAAAGTGGAGGTGAAGAGTTCTCCCTTTCAACAACTGCCATCAAATTACCATCGACCCTTCAATGATGCACTGACCTCCCAGCTGCTCAAATCATCACTCAACAGGATATCATTCAAGACTGTGTTAGGCTCAACATTTGCAATCTGTCAGTGCAGTATACAGTTGTGGGAAGTAACTTGTTGAATAAAAGTACTTAGCTACTCATGTATTATAATAATAAACCTTTTCAAGCACTTCTTCTGTAATTCTACTTTGGCTCAACATTTGCGTTGGCTCAACTTCTTCTGTAATTCTACTTTCATTTTATGCTTTTTTACTACTTCAAATGCCAAGAGTCAAATGTTGTTTTACTTAACTTTCTTGACAGTTACAGTAAGATTTTACATATACCCAAACTATAACATCAGCTTATGCATGGATCCATTTTCAAGATTAAATTCTTAATACTATAAGTGGACTTGACTTAATGTTTCCTTCAGAGCCATATAAGCATTATTCAGTTGTTTTTCAAGCAGTGCTGTGTTCCACTGCTGATAAATACGGAATAGTCTACGACATGTACAATTGGTGAATTGTCCCCAAGTATATGATGGATACTTCTTACACCACTGATCATGTATATGGACAGTGCTCATGCAACTATCAATCAATTTACCTACTTAAATGGTCCTGCCTTTTCTTATGAGCTGCATTAATGATAGCTGAAATAGAGTTAGATATGCTTGAATGCCACTAAAATGGATTATTTGTAAGGTGGTGGCAAAGTGCCACTGGATTAGGGAACAGAAACGGCATATTCCTCACAACTCTGTCGTATAGTTGGCAGCAAACCAAGTGGCCCTCGGTGCTTCTACAGCTCACTATGAAATGTTCCATGGAAGGCGTTGGGAGTCAAGACTACCCATGAGGTTTTGCAGAATGGCTCAAATTCAGCTTTATACCCACCCCCACATGTCACAGACATGGACAATTTTCTCATGTGAAACCATGCAAAATGCATAATCCAAGTAATGTTAGCTGAAAATAATGCCAGTATCTCTCAAGTATGTGTGAGGGGGTATCCAGATGCATTCTTTGAGCCACAGAAGAGCAGAAATTCAGAATGCCCTACTTTAAGTTTTGTGCCATGCAGACTGCCAGTAGTGCAACCAAGCGTTTTTGCTTAACAGAGTGTATGAGGCTTTACCTTATCTACACATGGCTGGAAAGAAAATAAATGAGGGTAGCAGCTACAGTACATGCCCCATGTGTCTAGATGTTGTTTTGCTCTGAGCTAGACTTTAGCGCAGGTGTTAACAACATTTAGGATGCATTCTTTTTCGGGGGTTAAAAAAAGAGCAAGTCATGAAGTACCTCAGAGGCTTTGTGTGAAAATCTTTTCTGCAAAGAAATTCAAAACAGTGAGGAAACAGCAGTATCAGTATAGAGATGAACTAATAAAACATCAAATATCTAAACTAAGTGCTGTGTTAGTTTAGTTGCATTAGTCAGTATATATTTTTTAATCTTGTTTTATCATTTATGGTTATTAGTAAATTAGGTTGGGCTACTCTTAAATTGATCTAATGTGAAGTATGGTTTTCCACTCTCTTTTTGTTATTTCCATTTGAATGTTTACCAAGTAACCATGACCATGATAAGTGGAAGAAAATGATGGATGGATGGCTGGATGGATGTTTCCCAAGGTGGCACTATGATTTCCAAAGTACTTTGTGTGATCCAAAGTGAAGGCACTTTGAGTCAGTTAGTGGTGTGGACTGTGCCTGAGTTCTGTGTTTTTTGTTTTTCTCTACAGTGTTCGTTTGTATTTTTGTACTTCTTTGTTTGCACTGTGACCAATGCCATATATTGAGTCATATATGTTTCACATCAAATAAGTTATGTTGTTTCCAGAATGTCTATCGTGCATGCATATCATGTTTAGTGTATCACATTTTTCACCACTCCAAAATAACGAGGTCACGCATGTGCCAACAGACAACTTAAAATGGATAAGGACTGCTACCCTTCATAGTAATGTATTGCTGTTGTATGAAAACAAATGTGGGCTAATAAATGACTAGTAATAGTAATCACAATTATTTGAAAAGGAGAACGGCCCATGCAAATGAAAGCTAACAGACCTTCTCACGTTAAGTGTTAGAAACAGAAATTTTCTACTCTGCTCTGAGAGTGACAGAGAAGTTATAGCACCCACGGGTGACCCCGTATATTGCTGCATCTAAAGATGATGAAACACATTGAGTTGGTCGAGCCGAGAACATGCTGTAATAAGTGGTTGCACAGCTTGATGTCATTGTAGCCTGTCTTTGTTGTGGGCAAAGTTGAGCTCTCAAAGAATAGTATCCTCTGTTTAGCAGGCCTGGGAGTAAAGTGGGTGCAAACATTATCCACTCAACATTTTTCTGATGGCTTCATTACGGCAAAATTCCTATGTTTGGCAGATGCCCTCTTATGCTAGCAATGATTTTGCTTGTTGAAGAGAAACAAGCTCTAGATAAATTGTTGTATTTGTGTGAGTTACAATTGGGGTAAATACATGAAACAAGCACTTAATCTCTGACCAGTCTAGACTAAACAAAAGTCATTCTGTGAGTAATCCATTTAGTTGTTTTGGAGAATTGTTGTGAAGAAACGAGTAGCTATAGGGAAAACCAAAAAGGATTTCAGAATCCCTAGACCTTTTCTTTTTTGTTCTTGACAGTGGCACTCAACTTAACCTTGCAAAGCCCTTGCATCAATGATAGAAAAATTGTAAGCATATATATTAGTCACTCTGAGGTAATGTATTGGTGGGTGTACTGTACACCAGAGTGGTATTTTCAGGTGGTAGATTTCATTTTCATATGAAAATGCAATGAATGACATAGGTATTCCAATGCCTGAGGGTGCGAGATAGAGAAAATGAGGCTGAAAATACTTCTGAAGACAAACCACTATTGACACCCCTTTTTACTGCCATAATGTGTTATCTAACCTTCTTCAGTCTTCTCCACTTTTGCAGTATTGCACTTTGCTAGACTGGCCCATTGACTATGCAGGCTGGTTGCAAATGTGTCATCTACAATCACCTCACACTGAGACTAGGAAAGAAGAAAGGTCTGCTTGAACTACAGACTATCTTGTGATTGGATCACACCAGTTGCAACACCTGATGTTCCTCAATCCATTAGTCATCACTATATTACTACACTATTACATGACTAACCAGTACTAATTCCTTAGATATCTAAATACCTTTTAAAATACTTTGTGACAGTTCCCTGTTACAATAGGTTTCTCCAGGACTAGATCTCCCTATTAAGACACACACAGACTCACAAGAAGAACACAAGAAGATTTGAGCAAACAATTGCATCTGCTAGTAACCACATGTACAATTAGTATATGCATTTTTAAACAGATATAAAACAGTAAATCATACCTTACTAATGAGACTAAATGACAAGTAGAAGGGATGTTGCCTTAGGCAACAACTGTTGCCTAAGCGAAAACCTTTGGTGATCCCTTATATGTCAGGAGTATCGGAACAGCTGAGACGCAATTTCTCAAAACACCACGTCTCTGTGGCTTTCAAACCCCAAAACACGCTACGCCAAAAATTGGTCCACCCTAAGGATCGGTCCCCCGGCACAAACAGAGTAATATAGTGTACGCTGTTAAGTGCCTGGAGGATTGCCGTGACTTATACATTGGGGAAACCAAACAACCTTTGGCCAAGCGGATGGCACAACACAGAAGAGCTACCTCGTCAGGCCAGGACTCTGCAGTTTATTCACACCTACAGGCCAGTGGCCACTCTTTCAGTGATGATGATGTGCACATCCTGGACAGGGAGGAACACTGGTTTGAACGGGGAGTCAAGGAGGCCATTTACGTGAAA
>VUQS01022382.1:9305-25013 GCA_015108495.1 Heterochromis multidens | reverse complement strand
TTCCTCAGCTGTGCGAGTGACCCAGAATTAAGGAGTGTGTCAGGCGGGAGCAAACCGCAGCCTTGATACTATGCATTTTGCCCTTGTATTTTATTTTCAGCGGCACTATGGGATATTTGTGGATGTCCCCTTGCACAGACCTGACTTCCACCCACTCTGACTCCAACAATGCCCCTGGTCAAACCAGGTGTTGGTGGACCAGAGTCTGCGTACAGCTCGAGTCCACCAAAGTCTGGCGTATACCTCCTTGGCACCTTACCGGTACCTTACCTCCAACACTCCTGCCCCGGCGTTTGTGCAACTCCCGGTGGGGCACAGTGTCAGCAGCCGCTGGGACCTGCGGAGAGGGAGAGGATAAAAAAGGGTTAGTTGCTGCCCATGGGTGCTGCTCTGCCGCCGCGGGCTGAGTCAGTGGCGTGCCACGAAGCCACTTCCTCAGGGCTGAAACCGGCCGGCTCCCTCCCACCAACGGTTGCTGCCCCTGCGGCGGAGGGGCCCACGCCACCAGATGGTCCTCTGCCAGTGTCACTGCTGTCTCTAGCCTCGTGGGATTGTGGCAGCACACCCACTCCGCTGTCTCATCTGGAAGCTCCTCCAGAAACTGCTCCATTGTGACCACCTCCACCAGGCGCTCCTCTTCCTTGGAGGGGCCCGCCTGCATCCACCTGGCCTCTGCGTTGAAGAGCCGCCTGGTGTAGGCGAACAGCCGGTCCCCCTGGCCCATCCGGTCACTCCTGAAACGCCAGCAGTAGTCCTCCGTCGTGAGTCCCAGCCGATCCACGCAGCCACGAGCAGTCGCGGGGAAGCTAAGAGCCGCTACTTGCGCCTCTCTCGTCAGCAGCGGCAACAGCCGCAGCGCCCATTCCTCCTCGGGCCACCGGCACACCTCTGCCGTAGCCTGGAACACATCCAGAAATGCCTGGGCGTCATCTCCTTCCCCCATGTGGCGGAGACTCAACGTCGGATCCGGTGGAGGCAGCGGTGCCGGAGGGGAACCAGCCCGAGCAATCAGCATCTCCAACACCTTCGTTTGGGGGTCAGACTGATCCCGTAGCTGCCTCATCTCTTGCCGGTGCACCACCGCCTGCTCCTGGTGCATGGCCGCCATCTCTACCATCATTCTGGCCAACGCTTCCACCGGCTGGGCTGGTCGTGGGTCCATCATGCCCAGACTAGGGTTTCGGCACCAGTGTAGAAAGGACCCGACACATACACACACACACACACAATGATGCACTGAATGCTAGTTTATTTGTGTTTGGGATTTGTGCTTTTTGGTGCTTTTTCAGCGTTCCGGCTGCCGTGCCTGCCCTTCTTCTCCGCTCTCTCCTCCGGGCCCCGGCGACCTAATGAAATAGGGATGGCATGATTAGATGATGAATACCAGCCGGCGATCAGCCTTCCTTAGCACTGCCCCCTGAACCCGCTGCTCCACCCCTCCCCTGCAGCTGAGCCACAAACCACACCCCGCTATATTAACTTATTAGTTATTAAAATTTTGTTCACACTACACTCTAACTCCTCTACATCACACATATTGGCCAAGGTGATTAGTAAGCTTGAAAACGTGTTGAACTGTAATTGGTCTCAGAGCAGTGAAATCAGAGCCAGCAGCACGCTGGTGTCCCATTAGTCTCCCCTCAAAGACCAGAGGTTTATCCACACTGCTGGTCTCTCAGCTTGACAAACTCCAGACTGTGTTAACACACTGACACACCCATGTAAATGACAGAATTCACTGGATTTCAGTGGAATCATAGTAAAGAGGTGAGATGTAAGGAGTGAGACTACTTTCGCTTTGCTATTTTTGTCTATTTTTCAATTTCAGAGGGCAAGCACTTCCCGCCTTGCTTCCCCTTAGAGAACACCACGGGAACAAGCTAACAGTTATGAATGGAAATAGTTAATTAGCTCCATTCAATAGCATTGAGTTGAAATTAGTCAAGATCCAGTTTAAAATTACTCCAAAATAGTACCTTTGAACATGAAAGGTGTTGAGTCTTAAGAAGCACTAAATCCAATGGTACCGGCAGTACAGTCATAATATATGATGGAAAGCATCATGGCCCACGAAACCATAACTTTAGACACACTCTTTCTTTCTTTCTTTCTTTCTTTCTTTGCACATCCAGTAGTCATGGATTCATATTGTTATAAAGCCTTTTCACTTTTGACTTAATTTAAGTCTGTAGGTTACTCCTTGTAAACATATGTTGCAAATTTAAGATTCTGCACATCTACGTCAAAGTCACAGTATCATAAAACACATCAATTATCTAATTATGTTTAATAAATGTTCCCAAGATCTCCAGGATATGCATCAATGGACCAATCAAGGTAATGCAGGTACAAATAAATTACTTTCCAAAAATCATTCTGAAACTCAAACCAAGGAAACATATTTAGAGCAAATTGCTTGTCAAGAAGATAAATGTGGCAGCAGAGAATGAGGGTGCTACTGTTATTTTTTTTCAAGAACTTTTTTTGTGGTGTCCACACACACACAGAGAGAAAGGGTGCCAATTATAGTAACTGTGTGATGAGGTTTCTCATACTGAGCCCCATGCTACCTTTGCCTCTAATCCTTTGTTATTAATTATATCTTCAACAAGCCTACACAGTTCTTGTGGTGTCAGCACCAAGTATCCATGGCAACAGCCAGTTGGTCCCAGCTCTCAGGGATGTACACACTTCTGCTGCCTGACAAAACTGTGCTTCGTTGCAAAGATGCTCCCCTGACAAGATGAATAACTCAACTATATGATCAAATTAAAAAAATATCCTCCGCCCAGTGAACACCCCCCCCCAAAAAAAAGACTCACAGGCATTACTGTAGTGGCCAAACTGGCAGCAATGCTGACAGTAATTCAAGCTCTACAACAGAAAGATAGACACTAAAAATCTGTCCTGCTAAATTTACATTGGTGGAATTTAAATATAAATTTGAAGTATTTTACTGTAGTAAACCTATTCAAGTCACTTTATATTTAATCTTCACTATCTTTCATATGCACATATTGCACTTTTGCCAGCTATAGTTACTCCAAAGATTGCTTTACTGCCACCTTAACCATAAACTAATACAACATGAAATGCTACTTACATATTGGTCAAGTTTTCTGTTTTTCAGGATCAGTTTTTATCTTTATTTTAACATCTGTTTAAAGGTCTTGGTGAGTAAGAATGTGCAGTGGGAAAAAGCTGTATAAAGACTCATTTGGGTCAAGTGAAAGCAGTGTAAAGTATGCTGAAGGCCTCAAGTGATGCCATCCGAGTCAGCGCCAGTTGGGGCTCAAGTTTAAAAATAAAGTCTAGAGTTACAAAGAAATCTTATTCAGACATCTGTAGCCTTTTTCTTAAATCTGCTTTTGACAAACAGAGTATAGATTAATTTATGTTTCCTGTTCTGAGGTCTTCATTCATCTGATAAACTCACATCATCTGCAGGACTTATAACTTTTAAACCGTCTTTCCTTTTCCCTGTCGTCATTTTTCTCTGCAACCAATTTCAGAATTAATTACACCTTTCCACGGCAGATGCCCTTTTTTAATGGCATAATTTGCTTTTCGGCAGTGAGAGGGTCCACTGTCAGTGTGCATAAAATGTGCTCTTATTTACCATACCACATATTATCTCTGTTATTTCAGTCCAAGAATGGTAAACCTCAGATATTCTAATATATCTGCAGCTGCAGGATATAGTTCATTAACTTCTAATTAGATCTAATGTTCAGTGAGAACAGAATGATTTGCATTTCGCTGTTCTTTCTGCGCTTGGCAGTGATATTTTGGTACGTGGAAATGGGCTGAGAGGGAACTCGGTTATTATAAAAAGACGACCTATCGTAGGTTTGTAAGGTTTAACATTCTTTTGATGGCATTGGTGGGATGATTTTTAAGGTATTTAACGGGCTTCTTTAAACCATGCTTTGTGTTACTATATTTTGTTTTTTATAGTCTGTATTTGGGAAAATGTAACTGTTAACCCAATCTAGTTAAGCAGGAGCGCCCCCTTGTGGCTTCCTTCATCATGTACATCTAAGATGACTTTGTGTCCTTCGGTAGAGGCTGTACAGAGATACTGTGAGGAGCATGGAGGGTATAATCTGCCCAGAAATATTCTGCAGCGGACCTTAATGGGTTTATTTTTGCAAGGAAGTGACTCCTTGCCAAAAATGTAAGGCTGTAAAGCAAACAAGTAATCGCAGTTGTCCATTCATGTGCTGTCGGAATAATCGGAAAAATTGGAAAATTGAACGAGCGATCAAGTCAGGAGAAAAGAGGAACATGCGTTGCCAGGTTGTGTATGTCATACCTTGATCTACACTGGTTTAAAAAGTGATTTATTTTCAGTAGCCAATACAGGTGAAGCAAAACAGCCATTTACATAAAACACAAGTCATCATCTTTGTAACATCCACTTTGTTTCCATATATTCCAACTTGAAACCACAACAAAGTTGGAGGAACAACTTCCCAACTTGCAAAGCATGATTATCCCAGGAGCCCATGAGTGCAGAGAGGAGAACTTAGAGGTAAATAGCACCACCTAGAGCTCAGATGTCAGCAGTGATGGAAAAGGACCTCACATAGACAGCAGTGTAAAAATACCTTTAAATGTAAAAGCTCTACAACCAAAATTCTATTAAACTATAAGTACATAAGTATTATATACATAATGTGTCATTCTTTCGAAACTCAAATAACCTGTGTGCTAGAATCATGAAACATTATTATAGACTGCATTATTACACTTAGGTGTAGCATTAATCTGTTGCTGTTTGAGCTAATCTATTAAAGTAGTTTAGACTTGTGTTTCCCAAGCATCAGTCAGACCTCCTCGAAGGGCCCCAAGATATGTCTGGGGGGTCATGATATAGTTAGAGGGGTAGAAAAGACAAAAGCAAAGCTCTTTTATAAAAAGCTGTTCTTAATAGGCAAAGTCTCAAAAAAAAAAAAACAACAATCTGAGAGAATCTTTATTCTATTTCTCTGTCAAATGAAGCATAAAGCAGGATAAAGTGCCTCAAAATACTTACCAATTAAGTACAGTACTTGCAGTTAGTTACTACCACTGACAAACACAAGCAACTGGGCTTCCATTGCATTCCTTTATTTATCCAGCTACATCCTTAGAATTAAATCCATTTAGATAGTTGTTGGTAGAAAAGTCAAATGGTGTAGACAAGATATCACGGTGTTACCCTCAATGTGAGTACAAATAATGAAAAAGACAGAATATACCAGGATTTAAAAATATGAGTGTAACTGTGCAACTCCTCCATGATATTTACTTACGCAGACCTTTAAGCTACATATTTGTGCAATATGAAATGCATAAATATCTGCAAACATACATAGATGTGGTCAGTCCTTCGTACAAAGTCTAGTTACAGTTCATTAGCTAATGCACAGATACAGTGTAAACAAGCCACAGACTAAGATCAAGTTTTATGTCATTTGTGCACATTAAGTGTGTACAGTAACACAGATAGACAGCATCAGTGCTCCACTCTTAAATAGATGTCCCTTTGTGAAATATTAAATGTTTGGGAATATTGCCAAACACCAAAAAAAAATAAAAATGAATTGGTGGTACTACAGCAAGGAATTTTTCTGGACTGGTTGATATATATATATATATATATATATATATATATATATAAAACTTCAGATAATAAAGATAAACATGTTTTTATGCTATAAAAAAAAACTGCAGAGCTTTCAACTGGTAAGCAGATATAGTTAAAAAGAACCAAAATGTTGCTTTTCCTAGACAGCAGTAAGTGAAAGTAAAGCACCCAGTGTAACTCTGCTGTGAAAATACATTCTTCTACTCAACAGTTATACCCTCTCATGAGGAAAATGGTAGAAAATACTTATGACCAATTCATGAACAAAATCCTCTAAAAATTAAGATTCCTTTAACAGCCATTTTTTCTGAATATAAATATTTAATTTGGAGTAAATCTCTTCTAATGAAGGTGATAAAGTAGTGCGTATGTAATATTTTTTTAACCATTCTTAGGTTATTCCTTTATTTCAGGCTGCTCGATGAGTTTCCCCTTGTGGTACTTCTGTCCAATTCCATAAGGGACGTGTGCAGATATGGTTCCCAGTTCCTTGGCCCCCTCAATGTGGAACATCTGGTCGTCAAAGAAGATGTGTGGCCTGATCTTCTGAAGCAGGGGCCCTTTAGGAGCCCCTGCCAGGAAGAGAGCCTCGTCGATCTCCAGCCCCCAGCTGCGGAGGGTCTTCAGGACGCGAGCCCCAGAGCTGGCAGCACTGCGGGCCGTGACTAGGAAGGTTCTGATGGGGCAGTTCAAACGCTCATTCTTGGCGTAGAATTTTCTCTGGAGCTTCCCCAGGGCCTCCAGGAAACACTTTAATGGGCCCTGAACAAGTCAAAGATAAAACTTAATTGAATTTCAAATGAGGACTGTAAACGTAAAAAAAAGAGGAGCTAAGACGTGAGGATCTGCCTATGGTAGATGAGGTTAGATTTGAAGAAGAAAATCCACTGCAATGTGTTTGCTTGTCTGCATAAAGCTCGCTCTCTTCAATCATCTTTCCACCTGATGGATCGTTGCACTAGGTGGAGCACATTACACTAACTGAAAAACTGCTACTACTTGTAATCTGGATTGATAATACAGATAATATATATACAAGTACAAGCACACACAAGGAACAAATATGCTTCAGCTGATGTAAAACATATTTACAACCTCACAAGGGGGTTCGTAAACCCCGCAGACAATTCTCAGAGCCTGATATGCTCATACCAACAGGTTCTGCTGTAATTAATAAGGAATCTAGTAGGGTACATTAGTATGCAGTACTGTCTACTGATACTGAGTCAGCTTCTGAAACAACAATTTAGCATGACTGCACAGTGAAACTATCTACAAAAACAGAGCAAGAGGCTTGTTAAAAAGGGTGAATGGCTGCACTTATAGTATTTAAATAATGGCTCAGTCACACTAGAGTAAATGTAGGATGGCATCCTCCTTGCAACTAATAAAAATCAGCGGTTGCCTGGTGGTTGCATTGAATTTTTTGCATTTGGTGACCAATTGCAAGTAGCATGCAACACTCTCAACCTCTAGGTGACCACTTTCAATTGCAAGGTAATTGCACAGGTTGCTTGGTGGGAGGCAACCTGTCTCCAACACGTTGCAATCAATCGGAGTCAGTCTGCACCGATGAGCACAGCTCATCTGCAACACGTCTCTCTGCAAAAGGAGACTCAGCAGGTTGCCAACTGGTCGTTGTTATAGTCCCTGCAGCAACTACATGACTATTTGTAGAGGAATTTCTGACTTTCTGGCTGGATTCTGAAGGTAAGTAGTTAATGTGAATTTCTGTGAATGTAGACAACAGATTTGTGATTTTTGCTGATTTATTAGTCAATTGCGCTATTATCACAAACAATAATGTAATTGCCGACTTGACCCCATTCTCTCCCAGACTGATAGCAAACTGACTCCATCTTATTTCCGTTTTATCGTGGCCTTGACCCTCCAAAGTCGCTTTGACAAAGGAAACCGACTGCGAGTGGTCACAGACCTGGTCCACATCTTCAGAGCAACGAGATCACAAGTTCATTGTACATAAGTGCAATAATTTTGGTCATGCCAGGTCTCCAGCCACTGTTTTCCTTAGTGTGACTGTAGAAATAACTCAGAAGGAAACTTTCAGCTATAGAATAAAAAAAGATATAGTTTTCAGAATGGTTCTGTGCCACTACAATTAGAGAGGAGATATATTTTTGCAAGTGTTAAGAATATAAATACATGATTCTTTTACATATCTTAGTGTTGCTTTACTGTATGCAAACATGGCAAAGCCTATCTTGTACTTGGTGTAAGATGTATGTATGCACTCTGTGTGTCCTTAAACCCTTAAAAAGGCCTGTTTGTTGTTATCCTATGCTGTTTCCTGAAGAAGAAAACAAAAAGTAAGAAAAAAAGTGTCAGATATGTGGGAGTAGATAAAAACAACCATATGTTACCTGAGCAAGAGGTTTGTTCTCAAATTGCTTCTCGTGCTCAAAGAACGTATCCAGGCCATGCTGCTTCACGATGATCTCTGACTCGTCGGAGAAGAGGACAGCGTCGCCATCAAACGCCACTCTCAGCTGAGTGTCGCTCAGCTCAATCTCTGTGTCCGGCGTAAACATTGTGGCTGCAGCAATTCCTGATGAAGGGGAAGTGAGGCAGGGATTAAAAATATGTTGAAGGATGTGAATCCTGGGGTCTGAATATAGTATATTACTATAATTCCACAATGAACCCATCAAGAGCCCTTAATTCACTTCATTATAAATAAATGCTGTGGTTTCATGCATGTGTTTATTCTGTGTTCATCTGAATGGCAGGGGGCTGTAAATCATATGCTGGCTTCAACCAGCTACTTCTTGGAGCTCAGTATGAAGTCAAGATTTCTCTCTGAAGTGTGAATGAATCACAAAGTCAAGGTGTGTAAATATAAGAAGTATTTAAACATCTAAATGCTGGTGAAGGAATTCCATGTGTGGCTTAATTGTTATACAAAGAATTTCAAGACCGCAAAATATCGATTATAATGTAAGAGCAGGATCGCTTACCTTCATCTATGGCCTGTACGACTTTGTCTGGATTTTTGGAGAGGTAAAGATTTGTCAGGTAGGCCTTCAGGTAACCAATAGGACTCTTCCCTCCTGTCATGCAGAATCTCTCTATGGTCAAATCTGAAGTAACAACAAAAAGCAAGTTTGAGATGTGTGAAAAAGAACGACTTCTTCATTTCAGACGTGTAATTGCTAGACTGATCCATCACCACATTAAACATTCAATGATGTTTGGTTAAGGAAGCAGCATACTGTAGTGATTAATGCTGTTTATGAGGCGCACTCCAACTTGGGCATGGTTGTTAGTCATTAAGACGATGTCAAACAGCTCCTCGCTGTCTGGGTAGAACTCCCTCAGTCGGGTGTTGACATTCATCAGCGCCTTGAGAAAGAGCAAGGAAATTGAGTAAGAGTGCTCAACAGAAGTATTACAACAGTCTTAACCACTTTTCTTTTGGTTCAATCACACAGTATTAAAGCAAAACAGAACCAAGTCAATGTAGCTGGGATACTTGCTTTGGACATGCAATAAACTGCTGATGATTTCAAACTAAGATGTGCACCTCTCCAAGAAGGAGCAGAATGGTTCAAGGGTGCACAGGGACATGCATCAAGAGGTTAAAGACAATTAACCTTTAGCACTTAATTTACACTACTTCTCAAAGTCACAACTTGGTCAAATCTGCACACAGAAAGGTTACACACATATTTTTAGATTCAGTGTGACACTTCCCCAAGACATTACCTCTGATGTCTGCCATAAAATGTCCATAAATCCACTGAGGGATCATAGCGAGCAGCAAAAGACAGGTCATCATGATTTCACATTTTCTCCAGTATCAAAGTAATTGAATGATAGTTGTCTGTATATCATTTGGTATACTTTTAATGGAGCTGATTTGCTAAAAATGGGAACGAATATACACTTTATAGAACAATGATTGGTTGGTGATACATACAAATGGGTGCACCGGCAATGCTGCCAGCAATGACTCCTCAGATCAATTTCCAGCTGGCTTGACCTTTACTATACATCATTCACCATATTCTCATCTGTCTTTACTTGTAACTACCTAATAAAAAAAGAAAAAAAAAACTTCCTCCCACAGCTAATTAAAAGACCAAGCCTACGACCAGTAACATGGCAACATTACACTTTCTCTATACACCTCTCAATGCCATGAATAGTTTTTATTTCACCTTGATCTTCTTCTTTTGGCTGCTCCCTTTAGAGGTCGCCACAGTGGATCATCTGCCTCCATCTCACCCTATCCCTAGCATCCTCCTCTCTCACAACAATCCCTCTGCATGTCCTCCTTCACTACATTCACAAACTTCCTCTGAGGTCGTCCTCTTTCCCTCCTTCCTGATATGTTTGTCCATTATATCCACCATTCCTCCTCTGCACTTGTCCGAACAATTTCAGCCTTGCCCCTCTAACATCATAGGTTATTTGTATTCTGTTTGATGTTTTAGTTTATTTTACCTCCCCTGTGTTCTCAGTGTTAAGTCTGCGTTTCTGTGTCCTGTGTTTAGTTACTTCCTGTTTTATTTTGTTAACCTCTCATCTCGTGTGCATTGTGTTTAGTTTTGCTTCCCCTTGTGGTACTTCTGTCCAATTCTATAGGGATATTTTGTGTTATACTGTTTGTTTCTGCTTATGTGTTTCATGGTTTCCACTTTAGATTTTTGGACTCCGTTTTCCTCAGTTGTTTGGATTTGCTGTTTCACCAAAAAAAAAGGTCAGTTTTTGTTTTTCCACACCGACATCCGTGTCTGCATTGAACTTAATTCATGACACTAACTCTGTCTCCAAACTGCTGAACCTGAGCTGTCCCTCTTTTATACTTATTTCTAATCTTCTCCATCCTGGTCACTCCCAACCAAAATCTTACCATCTTCAGCTCTGCCGCCTATCTTTTTGTAAATGCCACTGTCTCCAAACCATACATCATAGCTGGTCTCACTACCATCATTTAAACCTTCCCTTTCACTCTTGCTGCTATCCTTCAGTCACAAATCACCCATCACCCACCACCCACCACCCACCACCCTCATCATCTATTTCATGCTGTGAGCACTACTGGCATATTTCATCCATATGTTAGTCAACTTTTGGAATAGAGACAATATGTGTATTGATGATCTCAGATTTCTTTATACATTATTGTACAAAACCACACCGGACTGATAGGTTGGAGTCATTTTACATAAACTAATACATTAACCTTGCATTTAGTACCACATTCATTAATGTGTAATGTTCTGTGTTTTGACAAGTGTTTCTGACATTGCCTCCATCATAACACTAAGACAAAACATTATGTATACCTGCTATTATTGCAGAATAAAATTCAACAGCATCCTTTAAATGATCATAAAGCCGAATCAGCATCTCAACATCATCATGGAAGCAGGATCTATTATACAACTTGTGCATTTTCTGAATACATTACTTTTTTTTTTTCTGTTTATTGTAGTTTTGATGGATATAGTTAAGAACTGGAAGGAACAACACAGGGTCCACAAAAAATAGAATCTCTACACCTGGACAGGTTGGCTGCCAAGGATGCCCATAGTGGCTGTTACCAGCTGTGGTAGCGAGTGTGAAACACTCAAACTACAGAAACAGTGAGTGTCTAACAGCAAAAGGAGATGTGTAAAAATAACTCTCTTTCACAAAAGATTCCTGGATGACAATGAACTAGTTGCTACCTGTGCAAAGATCAGCTCTCAACACCCATCAGCCTTTACAGGCAGTGAGACTAGATCTCATCTGTTCTCTTTATTGAAACATTATGTAACTTTCCAGCTTGTGTCAATCTAACAAATAGGGGAACCGATTTTAAGGCAATAAAGAGGTTAGGTATTTCTCTCATTTTAGAATGAGATTTTAGCTTTGTAGAAATTTAATGGGACTAGAATGGCTCAAGATTTACCATTTTTAAGGGGTTATTTTAAATCATGTCTGACTTTAATAAATAAATAAAATCTAACGATTAAAAAAAAAGGCTGCTCAAACAGATACCCAAACTAACTTAAAGGAAGAGTTTAATTGACTGTAGTGACTCTAATAACGACAACAGCCAGACACATGCATTTAACCACCTCCTCCCAGGTGTAGGGACAGATATGCAGCCCAGTGTTGGCTACCACTGTTTATTACCCAAGTATTTTCTGGTTTTAACCATGTGATTCACAGAGAGTTGTAATAGGTGAATAAACACTTCTCAGGGGCCACGCCTTGCAAACACCCCACTGCATAGACTTGCAGCAGGTTTGACAATCCAGGGGCCAGGCCTACCTTGACGAAGGGAAAAGCAGGTCCTGGTTTTAGGGGCTCGTTTTCATGTTCCTCCTGGAAAGCGACATACTTCTCCAACCCCTCTTCCTCAAAGATCTTCCTCTCTGCCCTCATGTTGAAGAGAGTGCGGGAGGAGACGGCGATGGTGACTGCATTCTTGGGTTTGGGCTGGGAGTGGATGAAGAGGAATAACATGACATGTTCCGGAGTTTGTTACCCAAACACCTAATCCTGAAAGTATGTAACATAACACACATGCTTATGAGAATGAGAATTAAACTAAAACACTTACAGGTCTCGGTTTGTTGGATTTGAGGGTGTCAAAAAAAGCTTTAGCCGCAGCCCAGTCCTTTTCTGCAGCGTTGTCTTCACTCGCATCTGTATTATTTGGCTTAATTTCACTCATTGTTTTATAGCTTCTAAGTGTCCAAATAACTTTAATGACCCGATTAGGGCAAGTCTACCTCAACTCCAAAACTTTGCGGAAATGTGAGAAGGGAAAGCCCAGTGGGCGTGTCTTCCAGTAGTGACGTAAACAGTGTAGGGAATACTTGATTTTGGTTGGTTAACACCGCGTTCCAAAAAAAAATTGAGGAAAAACAAGATTTGTTTCGGTTCTTAGAAATGTAGAGCCATTCAGGTATCACTAGCAATACAGCATAATACTTGTTTTTTGTGCTTGAAAACGCCGCTGCAGCACATTCATGGGTAGAGCCTGGTCAGTGCTCTGCGTATGTCTTATTCAGCGAGTCACAAATGCACAACAGTGGCAGCACAGATTAAAAGTTTTACAGTTTTACTACTGTTTACATTCACTGCCGCCACCTTGGATTGTTAACTCAGGATTGCTGGGGCTCCTCCGACTTTCCGAGTGGGAAATCCGAGTTGAGGGGTCGTTCCAGATTCAAATTCCGATTTGGGAACTCGGAAATTCCGACTTCCGACTTATTCAGGAACGCACCATAACGACGAAGCGTAAACTGACCACACACTGCTGGCGTTACTGTTGTTTTTAATGCAGACCCTTTGGTTGGGGTTGATTGAAATGGCGACATTACACTTTACACTCTATTATATTGAGCTGCTTTAATGCTTTAATGCTTTAATAAGCCATTTGTATTCTGTTCTAGTTTGTTTTACTGAATTGGAGCGGTTTTACTTTATAAAGCCACTTTAATACATTACATTCAGCTTTTTAGATTTCGTTTTAAGATTTACATTTTATTTTTTTCCGTTTGAACTCCTTTATTTTTTATGTTTTTATTTTACTTTATTTTCTGTTTGATGTTTCTCATTTCTTTTCTGTAGTCTTTACCTTTTGCAATATTTTATTTTATTGAGCTCTACACTTACCAGCAACCTCATTAGGTACACCTTCCTAATACCAGGTTGGACCCCCTTTGGCCTTCAGAACTGCCTTAATTCTTCATGGCAAAGATTCAGCAAGGTGTTGAATTCCTCAGACACGTCCATACTAGTATGACAACATCATGCAGTTGCTGCAGATTTGCCAGCTGCACATCCATGATATGAATCTCTCGTTCCACCACATGCCAAAGGTGCTCTATCGGATTGAAATCTGGTGACTTTGGAGGCCATCTGAGGGCAGTGAACTCACCGTCAAGTTCAAGAAACCAGTTTAAGATGATTCGAGCTTTGTGACATGGCGCATTATCCTGCTGGAAGCAGCCATCAGAAGATGGGTACACTGTGGTCATAAAGTGCTGGACATGGCCAGCAACAATTCTCAGGAAGGCTGCACATGGTGTTCAATGTTTAGTTGGTACTAAGGGGCCCAAAGTGTGCCAATAAAATATCCCCCATATCATTACACCAGCAGCAGCCTGAACCATTGATACAAGGCAGGATGGATCCATGCTTTCATGTTGTTTAAGCCAAATTCTGACTCTACCATCTGAATATTGCAAAAAAAAAAAAAAATCGAGATTCATCAGCCCAGGCAATGTTTTCCCGAACTTCTATTGTCCAATTTTGGTGAGGCCGTGTGAATTGTAGTCTCAGTTTCCTGTTCTTAGCTGACAGAAGTGGCACACAGTCATTCAAGCTGTAGTGTGCTCTTAGTTGTAAGAGCATCTTACAATCTTGTTACTACCTTGGTTGTAACAAGTGATTGTTTAACTTACCTGTTGCCTTCCGATCAGCTGGAAATAATCTGGCCATTCTCCTTAGACCTCTGGCATCAACAAGGTATTTTCACCCAGAGAACCGTTGTTCACTGGATATTTTCTCTTTTTCAGACCATTCTCTGTAAACACTAGTAGGTTTACCTCATGAAGTGGCCAGTGAGTGTATATTTATTCTACTTTATTTAAGTGGTGTTGTTATAGGTTGTTTGATGTTTTGGCTACTGTAACACAGGAATTTCACTCTAAATAAAGCATAAATAAAACATTTTATCTGCTTTGTGACAAGAGTTTGAGGAAGCTATTTTTGGTGTGGAAGAAAAATAACTAACTTGAATAGAGCCCTGACCTCAGCCACATCCAGCATCTATTACATGAACTGATTTTCTTTTTTAAAAGCCAGACTTTATCACACAGCATCAGTGCACGTGTTCACATATTTTGGCCATCTAATGTATGGCTTTAAATCTTAGAGTGTAAGATGAAGAATAATTTTTTATGGGAATAAATATTTGCTTTGTTAAATGTATTTTCTTCTTGTTGTCTTCTGTCATTGAGTGCTGCTTATTTGACTGTTTCAATACAAACAAATAACCTGAAATAATTTAAAATGTTATCAATTATCATAAACTTTTCTTACCACACTTTTGGTATTTGGAATTGTTATTTCTTGCCCCGTAACGAAGGAAGCATACAGACCCTGTACACAAGCAAAATTCCCAGTGACACAGGGTGAAATACAAGCAGATCCACATTGGAGTCCGAGATGTTTTGGTTCAACCATGTTTCAGTAAAACACATGAGGCTGCACTCATGGTATAGTTTGAGTCTTCACCAATATCTCCAGCTCATCACTTTTGCTGGCAGAGAGTTGACATTTCCCATGATGACTGTTGGCAGAAAGGGCTTATATCTCTACTTCCAAGCCTTCACCTTTGCACCAGCATGGCAACCACAAAAACACCTCTTTATCTCAGCTGGACTGGGGTGGTATCGTCCAGATTTGCTCCGTTTCAATGAAAAAATCTCTTCTCTTGAATAAACCCTTCTCCCCACAGAAGTATCCATCAGTACTTCACCAAAAATAAATAAATAAATCAATCGATAAAAATACAACAAAAATAAAGTTTGAGTAAAGATCAGAGCTACCAGGCTTTGCTGCTACCAGTTGAAGTGCATGTTCTAGAAGTGCATTTGATTGTTGTATATTAAATCACTATTACTGATGCATTCAAGTGCCGGGAGAATTTTTATGATTGTAGTTTCTTGAGGTGGAGTGGAGCCAATAATTAAATAATTTGTAAAGAACTAAATACAGTGCTATAAAAAGTATTTGCCCCCTTCTTTTCTTTTATTGTTTTGCATATTTTGCAGACTCACATGGTTGGGGTGGGTTACTTTTTCACATAGGGCGAGGTAGGTTTAAAAACTGCATTTTGTATGTACGCATATTATCTTTGTGTAATACTGAAATTTGTTTGATAATGTGAAACATGTTAGTGTGACATATATTAAAAAAGAAAGAAATCAGGAAGATAGATCCATCTGCCCAATATCTTCTCAGTTTTTTATATACATTATATATATATATATATATATATATATATATATATTTTTTTTTTTTTTTTAAAAAAAAAAAAAACCTACAAT
>VUQS01022375.1:0-10133 GCA_015108495.1 Heterochromis multidens | reverse complement strand
CTGTTTTCTCCTCCTCAATGGGTCATTTCCTTCTTTGTTTTCTCTTATTTATTAGGATTGGCTGTCCTTCAGTCTAATTGAGCTTGTGCTAAAGAAAATGAAACAGTGGAGGAGTTTGCGCATATGCATGACCTGTCTGTGGGTGCCTTTTTGTTGCCAAAAATATGTGAATGCATGAGGGTATGTGTGCATTTGTCTTTTTAACCATGCCTCTGTGTGTATTTTAGACCCAGAGTCTGGGAGAAAGACATCCCGCGACGATGTACTGTGAAGATTATCCTCAAATTCAGTGCTCGTGTAGGAAATCAAGAGATTTCTCCCTCCCTACTTATGCAGTTCTAAGTGGATTTTTTGCTTAAAAGGTGCTTGGGGATCAGAAACGGAAGAGGTGCTTTTTCTTTGCTTTTTCTTATTCTCTTTTAAGCACTGCTTAGCTCTATCCAAAAATGATGGAGTCGTGCTGTGGAGGGAGGTCCTGCTCCATTTTAGACAAAGCAGAAAGGAACCCAGCATGAATAAATAAGCAGGGCCAGGTCCTCCTCCCACGCCACAGGACTGTACAATCTCAAAAGAGAGACATCCATCAAGTCCTGCCGACCTCCCACTGAGACAGGGAGACAGCCATGACCACATCACGCTGGATGGCTAATCAACACCTGACAGCAAGGACAACCCTCTTCATACAACCAAGATGTGTGCACAAGATGCCGGACAGTGTTGTTTATAAAACTTGCACTTGTAACTTCCAAGGGTATCTCAAGTAAAACCTAAACTTTTGCCCTGCATAGAAGGTAAATGCTTGGTTGCTTTTAGGAGCTTTCATAAAGAGCCTCACTCCTCTTTGACAGCACTTCTGTCTTCACACTTTATCACATTCATATTCTTTAATCATTTTGGATAGCAACCTATAATTTGTGGAAAGGGCACACTCCTTACCTGTGGGGGCTTTGTGGCCTATAATTACAGTCATTATGGCCATGAGTCACTGTGACTATCAGCTTTATAATGATCATTCACTAGAGCTGGACAACTAAGAGTGTTTGAAAATCATTAATGACACTAAAACTTCCTCTCAATGATAGCTATTTTCTGCAACTTTGGGCATTATTACCAGTGGCCCATTTTCTATGAAAAGTAATGATACAGTATCAGACAGTCTTATATTAGAGTAGAATTAATCCCTTTAATTATTGGACTCAAGAAATGGGAACAGTGTCAGCACTGTCACAGCTAACATGTTCATCAGACATATCACTTTTTTTTTTTAAAGAACTTGTAGTAATAACAAAACTCAGAGTTGATAAAAAAAAAAATTTTTAAAGTTGAAACTGAGTCAAAACAGTGAAGCACATACTTTAAAGTGAAATACACCAATTCCCTGCTGCAACACCATTGTTTGTAACAAATGAGCACATACTCTGATGGGTACGCAATACATCACTGCCCTAGTCCCATGACACTTAACCATACCCACCAACCACCAATACCCTTGTCAGCCAAATGACTATCCTCTCTATGATTGTCAGCAGCTGGCATAATGATAATTTATTTCTCTGCTCCTTTACAGTTCTTCACCTTATTTCTTCTCCCATTTCAACCCAAAACGCAGCAAACTAAAATCCATCATGCTGTACACGAATGCTGGCCGAGTGTTGAGCATGACATTTCATGTCCCACAAGGGGCACTGATGTCGTCACAGAGCAGCCTCCCTGGGAGCTTTCACAGTTCACACTTTCCCATTAAACAGAGAGCATTTTTCATAGCACTGAATCCACACAGCGGGACACCTGTAAACACACAGTTTCTCAATTGTTCGCCACTTCTGAATAAATGACCAAGAGCCAGACTGGATAGACTGAGGAGTTAACTTATTGTTCTAAGCCACAGAGTATACGAATATGTCACATGAGTTTAGCCTGGTGTGTACATCACACAAGATGCAGCATTGTATGATTATAAAATATATGATCTTTTCATTCAGGCGAACAGGATTCATTCTGTGGGACACAGAGCAGGATAAGGATACACAGCACATCTTGCAGGTTTAAAAAGCATTTTATCTCCTCATCTGAAAACCAAGATGGGCCTGTCTTTGTTGAATTTGTTTGTTTGTTTATTTGATTGATTATTGATTTATTTTTGACACAGAGTGACCAGAAAACAAAAACCACACTGAAATGCAATTCAGTACTGTTTTCTAGGGTTGCCTTGAATTACATGATTTTAGTGTTGTGGTTACAGAACAGTAAAGAAATAAAGTAAAGAAAAAAAGACCTACTTATCATAGATAGATAGATAGATAGATAGATAGATACTACCTTGATTGTAGAGAAGATTGTACCTTGGCATTTTTAAGGAGAGGTCAGATACAATTTCATGTTGTTTGTCCAGAATTGTATAGACAGTTCACAACTGGCCTGGCCCCCAGGCTGCCTGCCAGAGACAAAGCACCGTGCCGTCAGTCCAAACCTGCCCACACACACAGTATCTGCAGTGAACTTATCTAAAGTTTGGATGATGGAAAGGCAAACTAGAGCATTTGTCTTGCCCACACACTGCCTGAAAAGTTTTGCTATGTCATCAAGTTCATGCAATTTCTGTTTTTCTCACTCTCCATTAAGTTACCTGAGTTTCCTAATCGATTGACTTTATCCTGTAAATGTGGGTTCATTCCTTACAAATAGTACAGTTGGATGATATCTTCGAGCTGAATCTTAAACTGCAAATTATGAGTAGTTCCACTGTGGTACACTAGTGATACACTATGACTAACCAAATATATGTTTAGTCCTTTTCCTGTGCTCATAGACTCTCACAAATAATATAAATCCTAAAGACTTTCCCATTTACTGTACAATAGACAAAAAATTCTATTAAGCCATAATCTAATACATTTAAAGCATTTTCACACATAAATTGCTAAGATTCATATTCATTCTTTACCCAGATCAGTCTCTTTCACATTATATCATGCCTCAAGGCTTTCTCACAAAAAGTTACTTTTTACTGAATTTGAAAGTGAATCCCTGTCCTCTGTCATTACAACATGCCACAGAACGGCAAGTATGTAAAATACACAATAATATTAGAAAAACCTGTGGATTGACTAGACGGAAACTGAATTGTTGCTATTCTCTCCCATGTCAAGAACAAACTGAGAGGTCATATAGCACAGTCTCAGCAGAGTCTTTAGTCTGGGTTAATGGTAAAGGTGATTGTCTGATGGCTGCAGGATGGAACCACTTTCCCCAATTTCACTCTCAGCCAATGAGCTACCTCTTTCTCTGGTATGCAAATAAGAGGCACAAGGGCAAGCAGGGATTGTGAAGGACACAGTCTATGGGCCACAAGGAGACAGAGCCACCCTGGAGGGCCAAGCATGCCTCATTTAGATTCAACACAATCATTTCCCCTCACCAGATGAAGTACGTAGGTGCCATACTCACACTGAATACAGTGTCAAGAACACAAGCAGGCATTCCTTAAAAAGACAATTATGTGTAACTGGTAGTCCAGTTTGAAAATCTTGTTAAAGAATTTAATGTTAATGATGTGCTATCTAGGCTATAAAAACACAACTCATAGCAGCCTACATTCTTCAGCAAATCAACATAACCTAGCAACAGACATACAAGCACACAAGCACACAAAGGGGCAGAACACATTCCTTTACCTAAGCAGCCAGTATGGCAAACCTTGCTGATAGATTGGAATGTTAAGATGAGCATGATGCAGAAATCAATTTAGATGTTATTCCCACAACAGTTCCTGGGTATGACTAGCCAGGGTATTTTCTATTTTGTGTTACCTTTCCCACCTTTATTTTTCCCCAAGCTATCATCCCAAATAGAATGGTGTCTGCACCTCAAGGCGATGGCCATTGATCCACATTGGAAGTGAGATACTACTGCCCGTGCCATCAGCACAATACATTTTATTGGTCAGACTGCATCAATAACAGGACAAAAATGCTGGCTGTACACAGACATGGCCATGTTAAAATCAGCTGCTACACATTAGAACTTATTTCACTAAACTGAGGTTTAATAACCTGATCCTTCTATCTATATATTCACATTAAGTTTAAAAGGAAGTTATTCAAATTACTCTATGAATTAACCAATAGACTCTCACATCTGTATGTTTCATATGAAATAGAACAACAGTTTGGAGGATCCCTACTTCTGTATTGTGTATGGCAAGCCTTTACAGTCTTCTACATACTGCAGGGTCGAACAGTGATGCAGTAGTTAGCACTGTTGCTTCTTGGTTCGAACCTTCCTGGGGCGATTCTGTGTGGAGTTTGCATGTTTTCCCTTTGCTTGTGTGAGTTTCCTTTGGGTAATCCAGTGTTCTCCTACAGTCAAAAGAGCATTGTGTTAATTGGTGACTCTAAATTGCCCGTAGGTGTTAATGTGAGATATACCAAGTGATTAAAGATTTATAATGTGCCATGTAAATGGGGCGTGCAGTCTAAAGTACTTTGAGCAGTCAGGAACACCAGAAAAATAATATATAAATGCAATGCAATCCATTGACCACATCCATGACAGCTGCAGAAAATCAGACAAATTTAACATGGCCACAATGCATAGGAATCCAAGCAAAACATCCAAAGAGTGCCCTGTTCACTTCTTGTCCCTTGTGGATCTATTAGCAAGAAATAGCTGACGGCTCTCTGGCTCTATGCAGTCTACTAAGACATCTTGTTTTTATCTCATATAGTTTCATAATCTAAGGGAGCTGCTACCACTTTCACATTCACAGCTAGTTACTTGTCAGCTAATATTTTACACAAGACCGTGCCTACAACAGCTTCCTCAAATGTACTCCAGCTGTTTAAAGTTATGCAGTATTCTGTATTAGCTTTTCTGCGAGCTGTCACAAAGTTAACTCTCGCTCTATCCTACCTTCCCTGGCAGACAGGAGATAGAAGACAAATAGATCTGTGTATACATAATACCTGTAGGTGACACAAAGCTTTCATAATGCAAACTGACAAAGTCAATAGAGCCACTGAAATATGGAGGAAAGTTTTTTCTCCATAGCATATCCTAATCAAGAGACATTCAGTACACGCTTGACCAGTGTTGTGAAACTGCCTCATCTAATCTACTGTGCAGTTTTTCTTTTTTCTTACAGCCAATCTAAAATAAAAATGACATCAGCAGTTATGTGTGTTTTAAATGAAGCCATTTTTTTTTCAGTATAGAAAACCATTATTGCATAAGTTTCAACTAGAGAGAAGCTGTGATCCTCCGGTACAGTCTACTGTAGGCTGTTACAGGAATGTCCCCTGCCACTGCTCTCATTTCATGTAACACTGGCAGTGCATTTTCCTGAAGTGCTCAAAGCAAAACTACTTAAAGTCGTTCCCCATATGAACAACTTAGTAAATGAATGCCTGGAATGTGTCATCGATTAAACAGCACAGTCCTTCTCCTATGATTCATAGGCAGAGTGCGTGCACTCAGGCACATAATCTCTTTTTTTCATTTCAGCACCTCCAGAATTGCCTTCTAAACACAAATAATGACAGTGGCAGCAAAGCTCTGCAAGCCTATCCATGAGCTCATATGAAATGTGTTGATCATTTAGCTGATTCATAATTTTCCGCTACCCGAAAGCGCAGCTCTCTGCTGCATCAGACAGATATTTGTTTTACTGCATGCTAAATAGCAATATACTAGTATTTCCCAGATTACATCTGAAGGAAATTATACCCTATAAAAATGTATTTTGTCATGCTGTGGAGCCAACATGTAGTTTGCCTTTCCATCATTCAAACTTTAGATAAGCTAACATGTAACATAATGTGTGAGCTTAAACAGATCATCATTGCCTTTTTCATATACATTCAAATCTAGCTTAACAACACCCTCCAGTGATATTACAACTATTTATTTACTTTAATAAAGCAACAAAATCAACGTTATAGTAAACACTAATTACTGGAAATATAACTCAAACTTCATAAGATGATATAATGCCTGTTTCCACCATTATGTGTAACCTAACTTTATATGTTTTCCACCTTCTTCCACCTGAACAATCCACTCCTACCCCCATCTTTATTACATTAATCACATGTGCCTACATTAAATGAAATCCATTTAAATACCCCTGGTTGCACAAATTATTTGTGTAGCCAGGTTGAAAGAGTTGGGAGTCAAAGGCGGCATAATTAGACGGGACGATTCTGAAACCTAATACAAGATGTAATTAAGGAAATTAATAAGGTGTCAGCCCCCTTTCACTGGGTGCTCTGCCTGATGATTAATCACAGCCTGGGCTAATTTGATTTGTGACAAGGAAAGGGATGACTTGGTAAGTCAGTTAGGAGAACCCAACTCGACAGCATATGACATTAATAAAACATGAATAGTGGGGGCTGAGAGAGGAACAAAAATCCACTTGTGATCCACATGAAGCAATCAGATTAAAGAAGACTTTAGATAGATAGCCTTGTGACAAAGTCACTGACAGGGGACTGAGTGTAATTTAATCAAAGCCTCTGATTTTACATTATTCTTATTATTCCATAATTGGACATAACACCATCATAAAGCAACAAGTATAGTAATTTATGTAGGTGGAGGTAAAATCAAACTACATTCCAGATATAATGTGATGTTTTAAGAAGCTAGGAACACTGTGTGACACATCGAAGCATTGAAAGAGGAAAAGATAAGGCCAGGGCATTAGTCACTGAGCCACCAAAACAGAGGATGAGTGGTGCAGTCCTTATTCGCAGGCACAGAGAACCATAAGAAATCATAAGATTTCCACACACATAGAGATTAAGGGTTGGGTTATGGTCTCTCAGTTCTTATGATGTGATATCCAACCACATTACACAATGATGTGTGTTTATAATTGGTTCAAGTGAAAAGCCAGTGATTACAGAGAGGAGGGGAGAGTGGAGAGATGCAATATAAATTAAAAACGGGGATAATGTCTGGTTTTCACACATGCAAAGTGCTACAAATATTGTACAGCTGCCAGATCACCAATTTTGAATGTTACAAACAATGGGGACCACAGACGTCCCTATGTGAAGTCAAAAAGGCAATCCAAACAAAAGACAGTTCTGATAGACCATAATGTCTATGTTGCTATGCTGTCATCATATGATCCGGTTCACCTCCTGCTCTCTCCAGGTGACGCTTGATGAAAAGCTTAGTGGAAGCAAGCAAACAGAAGGTAATTAATTTCTCAAGTGAATTCTAATTGATTTGTGCTATATTTGGAGGGACAGGTAGGGGGAGCGAGTGTGTTTGTAATTGTGTTTACACCTGCAGAGAGTGCACATAATATCAAGAACATCTGTATACAATGCAATCCAACCACTTTGCATTAAATTTGATCTTTGAGAGAAAAACAATGATGTTTGATCTTAGGATTGAACCCCTCTGCCTCACAGATGCTGACTGAGAAATACTCAATCAATATCACTATATCTACACTTTATGGTAATATTTGAGGCTATAGTTCACCTGAGTTTGTGGTTTGGAATGCAATGCAGGTGTCCTAGGTATTGTGTCTGTCATTTGTATGTGCTCACAGCATGAGGGGGTCACATGAATTTACATACAAAGCATTATTGTGTGTAAATGCCATGTGCATTTTACCACATACAGGCACACACAAACACAAGGAATGAATGCAGCTACAATAAAAATAATTTCCTACTTACAAATATCAGCGCATATGCCCAAATATACAGCTATACTCATTTCCAAAACACTCCAGAGTACTCCCATTGTTGTCAAACCATTAGTTCCACTCCCACTGCTTCTTATGTTTTATCCTAGATGAGTAGACTTGACATGGACATGGCTTGACCCAGGAATATGGAAACAGCCCTCCAAGGACTGCAGTGAGACCAGCCTCAGAATGAGAAAATAGTCAACCAAGTCCCAATCAACTGATAACTTGGTAAGTCATATGTTGTTCTGTAATTGCTACTAATGAAATTGTGCTACTAATGTAATTTTATAACAAAAAAGTATTGTGCGCATATCGCAAGTGTTTAAGCCATTCTTATTTGTGACGTCAAAGTTGTGCTAAGACATGCCTACAGTGTGTAGTGTTGGCATATTCTTTACATACTGACAGATATTTCTCAGGAATGAAACAAAGCCTTCTGTGTGATCCAGAGAGAGTGTGTGTTGACTATTTCTTGAATCAGAAACTTTTCACAAAGAAATTCTGAGAAAGTAGAATGAAAATGACAGTCTCGTATAGCTGGTGAAAGATGAATTCAACACAATACTACATTTTTCCCTTGCCCACTAATTTTATTTCATGCCTTATCACTGAAAAACAGGCACAAGCAAAGCACAATCGTATATATTTTTTTTTCATTAGTTTCGATTTAACATAGATAATTAATTTTTTCCTATTAAAGTTTTACAATATTTTGCCCATTCCATTATTTTCTCACAAATTGTGGGTAATGTTAATAAATTCAATGGGTTTATGATAGCCGAACCTGCATTTTAAATAAATCAAAGACTGTATAATTTAATTATTGCTTAACCTGAATACCTTCATCCTTCTTTTAAGCAATGGGGGGATAATTTACCTGTTTTTTTAACTTTTTTTCCATTAGTTATGGGACCTTTTATTCTCTGGATTGATGGCGACATCATGATACTACTAAATAGCATTACAGAATAAAAGAACAATACCACCGCACAAACAGCTGAGTTTCACATATTGCCAGAATTCATGCTTTCCTTATCCACTCACTTGTAAAGCTGTATCTACAAGTGTCCTTGGATATTTTAACAATTAGGCTGATAAGGAAAATGCTTTCGTAAGCATTAATACTGCATCACAACATTTGTAAGTCACCTACAAGTCCTATCGTTTACAGTCTGACTTGAAAACTGCTAATGCCTTTCTCATGCCTTTGTCATAAAATATATGTTTGGTGGACATCCTAGGAGTAATTTGACAATGATCCCTATGCAGAGATTTTAAAAAAATCAGTCTAAGCATTAAATGCAAGAACTTATTAAAGCCAATTTCCTCCAAAACGATGTGAGTATTGTTTGAGCTGATGGGGAACCTGTTTTACACACATTTGAGATCATATTTATCTTTAATTTATCAGTGGCCTTGCAGAATGTGATTTAATTTTCACAAGCTAGGAATAATGGAATAAGGTGAGTGTATTAAAAAATAAACTGATGGATTTATATTTAGGTGCATTATTTGTCTCTGTACACCACCACAGTGGATTTTCAATTAAATAATCAAGCTCAAGATGGCGCCGCGGATGGCTTCCTCGGTACTTCGCTCTCTCGTATTTGCCTGTTTCTGTGTGTTTACTTTGTTTTTTTGCTGCTATCCTCCAGTCACTTTCACCAGAGAGGAACTCTTAAACATCGGACAGTCCTTTCTAGGTATTTCCCCCGGTTTTCATCGATCCTGACAACCTAACCATTTTGGATGGAGGCGCAGCAGCACGCTTATGTGATTTTCTGGCTGTAGCTCAGGTAGAGCAGGTCATCTGCTAATCAGAAGGTTGGTGGTTCGATCCCTGGCTGCTCCAGTCTTCATGCATGCTTCCTTGGGCAAGATACTAACCCCAACTTGCTCTCCGATGCATCCATCGGAGTATGAATGTGTGTGAATGTTAGTTAGAGCACTTAAGTACAGATAAAAGTGCTTGTATGATTGGGTGTGAATGGGTGAATGAGGCATGTTGTATAAAGCGCTTTGAGTGCTCCGGGAGAGTAGAAAAGCGCTATATAAGAATCAGTCCACTTACCATTTTCCGGAGACGCAGACGTGGCAAGCGCACCGGCGCCCTCGTCAAGCTGCGTCAGCGGGGACTGCGCGCCTCACTCCCGTCCATACACCTGGCGAGCGTGCGATCACTGGTAAACAAAATGGATGAACTGCTGCTCCTGTACTCTAAAAACCTTCGCGGATCCACCGCCCACTGCTTCACTGAAACCTTGCTCAGTGAACACATCCCGCACTTCAGTTTTTTTCGAGTGGATCTAAGCGCGGAGCTCTGGGGGAAAACAAGAGGAGGTGGAATCTGCTTCTACATCAATAAAGGTTGGTGTACTGATGTCACAGTGTTAGGAAAGTCATGTAGCCCTCACCTGGATTC
>VUQS01022374.1:0-14857 GCA_015108495.1 Heterochromis multidens | reverse complement strand
AGGATGCAAGGAGACTGGACAAACTAGTGAGGAATGCTGGCTCTGTGATTGGAGCCAGACTGGACACGCTGGGGGAGGTGGTGGAAAGATGCTCACTAAAGATGTTAGAAGCCATCCTGAACAACTCTGATCACCCACTTTATAACATCTTCATGGAACAAAAAACCATCAGTACTGGAAGACTCCTCTCTCTCCGTTGTAAAACGGAGAGATACAGAAAATCATTCGTACCCACAGCCATCAGGCTTTACAATTCTCATATAAATAGCAGATGGTCAGACAAATGAATTTCCCTCTGGGATCAATAAAGTTATTCGTATTCGTATTCGTATCTTCTACAATTCTAATATTGCATCCCCTAGTATCCAGTTGACGTACACAGACAAAGCTTTAGGCATTCATGTATACCATTCTTTATTATCTTCCCACCTTAGCTTCAGATAGCAAAGGAAAAACTCTGAGCAAATCCGAAGGCGTTTAGTGTTGCAGGCTGAATATACTTTTTTTTTAAATTAATTAGGCAGATAATTAATTAAAACTCATCTTCTGCTGTCTTCTGTCATGTAGTTTTTCACTTTCACAAAAAACTGCACTTCAGGAGCTGCTTTCATTTTGACTTGGGTACAACATGTTAGGTGTTTTCCCTCCGAAACAGGTGCAGAATGGATAAGCTTAAAACAGCACATACCTTATATACTATACATACCATGATATACTGTAGACAGGTCATAAAAGTTATGAAAGACTTACTGGTCTTGACACTATATCTGATGGCGTCTCTGCAGCGCTGCAGGATCTCAGACTCAGACTCTCCTCCATCTCTCAGCTCGAGGTCCAGCAGCTTCTTCAGCTGCTCGGGGGAGCGCCACTCACAAACCTGGAAAGCAGGGACAAACTGTCACTGGCAAGGTCAAGAAATAACAATATTTGAAGCTTTTTGTACAGTATACACCCCCCAAAGGAGGCAAAACTACAAAAAAGGCAAGTCAAATTTAATTGTAACATTTTAACTAGAGACAAGAAATATAACTATAATTTTAAAATTCAATTGTGCAGTTACTGGTTCTTAAATGCTGCTGATATTTTAATATAATCATGAATCCTGTCTTGAATAAAACTTATGGTGAGTGATTATCTGCCTTTGATGAAGAGAAGCAAGAGAGCCTGAAACTCATGAACAAGAGCTTATTATTGTTATTATTATTATTATTATTATTATTATTAATTTTTTCCAAAACGCAAGCTCCTATCTATGCTACTGCATTAAGAGTCAATAACCTAGCTCCTCTCTTCACTCATTGTGCCTCAGCTTTGCTACTCCTATGTGAATGTAAGTATTCCGCAACTCAACCTATCAGTGACAGAGCATGCATAAAATTTTAGCTAAAAAACCCCAAACTTCACAGACACAGCCATTCTGGATACTACAATTACAATAACAATAACAGTGAACAGGTGCAAACTATAGTAGATACATATAATAAGAGCAAGGACTCTTAAAATATAAGTGGGTAAACACTCAAGTTAATCAAAAATAGTCTGTTTAATTAAGGGTTAATTAAGGTTTAATTGCTACACTTAATGAAGACCACTTTCACTTTTCCTTATTTTCTGTCATTTACATACTGTTACAATGATGGATGCTCATATTAAATATGACCAAAGGGTTTGTACAGGTAATCTCTGTGAGAGAGCTCACAGCTTTCTCTTTGATCTGTATGATCAAAGAGGATGTCTATAATGTCCCACCCACCTGCTGTTAAAATGATTTGTTAAGGAGGGGCAGCCAATCACAAGTAAACTGGCTTAAAATGTGAGTGGCCTGACAGGAATAGAAGCTAAAACAGCTAAAACTTGAAGGCTGTGCCAAAGCACAGTGTCAGATAAATAAGGATTTTTGGTAACACTTTATAATATGGCCTGCGCCCTGAAAAGTACAGCGTATTTATGATGTATGATGGGGAAATATTGTTTGTTTTTCTGCAAAATTACCATGAAATTTCACACTACTTAAAATTACTTACACAGTACTTAAATTTACTTGCAGTATAATGTTTTCTTTGTTTCCTGTAAAAACATGACCTATTACTCCTTTATTCCAGTGTACCTACATTTGAGTATTTGTAGGTAACATTGTAATTTCAAATAAAATACAGTCAAATAAAATTTCATTTAATTACAGAGGAATCACGCCCTTAGTCGCGGGCCATATTATAAAATTTTACTGGATTTTTAAAAATTAATGTTTACCTTCTCTTGGACATTAGTGGCCTTCTTCACTGCCTCATCCACAATGATTTCCATTGCTTGGCTGATGAAGTTCTCTGCTGTTTGTTCATCTGCAGTGGGGCTGTTCAGAACAAAGCTGCCAGCTGGAGAACATTTATCAGGATGCCTCACTTGTGCCATCGGGCCGTGGCATTCAAAGGAATTCACCCCTTAAAATGAAAAAAGAAAAAAAGCCTTACTCTGTCTCCCAAAAAGCTGAATCTGTTCATCTGGACGTAACGTTTTTAGTGGGAGAAACGTTTCATCACCTCCTGGTAACTTCTTCAGTCTCCTATGATTTCTTATTTTTTTCACTGATTACAGCAATTTCTCTTTAAAATCAACACAAATTCATTAACACACTGTAATGGCAGGTTAAGACATTTATGATTTTGCACAAACATGACATCAAATTTAGTAGTACAGAATTATTATAAAAACTAAATTAACTGCACAAATAACACATTTCTGTCAGGACCATTTTAGTCTAAGTAAGCTTGTTATTCTCATCTGTAGTTATTTATATTTGGCAGGATGGCTCTGCTCTGCCCTTGCAAATGCATATGTGGAGAACCTAATGGCAGGGAGAGTACAAGAAGCATTAAAAGAAGGAGCTGTGGGAGGAGGTGGGTTTGCAAAGCAGCATGCAGCGGAAGCAGCAACTCTGTGCAGGTTGCAGCAGCTTAAATAGCACACACAATATGTAATTTGCCAATATGATGCACAGAAGTGTATCAGTTGAGCCATCAGCTGATGTGGACTGACACTGAGATTAGCTGATAGGCTGATTGCAGCCCTGTCTGGCTCTGCAGCCTACCTGAACTAACCCCATGCTCAAGCATCACCTGCCACTTTACTTTAATGTTACCTTTTCCCTGTACAAATGTAACATTAAGCTCTCACTAGAGTCCTGCCTGTGTACTCTCATGTCTTGTTGTGTCATATCTTTCTCACACTGTTCTGGCGTGATTGTCCAAATTGTTACCTGACCTCTGAGCTGACTGACCTCCGGCCTTATCAGTTATGGCAACAGTCCAAATTGTAGGACTAATTGAACTTGCTCACCCCTCAAAACAAACTGCTGCTTATCTTTTGAACTTCATCCCAATAATTCAATCAAACACGAATGTTACTGTTCAGTATGAGAAGAAAAAAGAGGAGAAAATAAAAAGAAAATTCTCATACTCCTCAATAAGCTTATTGCAATTTTTTTTTTTTTTTACTTCAGTGTAGTCTCAAGACCTGGTTATTTCAGACAAACAGAGATTGGTGCAGAGAGAGAACAAAGAGAACATTTAAAGGTCTGGAACTGGGATAAGTTGTGAGAAAGGCTATTTCTCAGGAACTGAGTTTAAGAAGTTAAAATCTCATACTGATGTTAAATTGAGCTCAGTTATGATTAGGAAAAACAGGCTGGACAAAGAAGAGCTCTTATTTTGAATTTTCCTTCCCTCTGAGTGTTGTTCAACCAAATTTGATGAGCTTATCAAGCTCAAAACATTATTTTTAGTTGTTATTCCTGCAGGAATACTGATTTATTTCTACTGGGTATAAATAAAATATAAATAATAGAAATAAATATAAAATATATTTCCTGCAGGTTAACATTCAAGGGTTACTTTAAACACATCAGAGCACTGAATTTATTAAACAGTGTCATTTAGTGTTCTTAATAAGATGCAGCATGTGGTAGTTTGTGCAAAGTGAAATGCATATAACGTAAGTGTTAATTTGACATAATTAGATGTCCTATCTTTTGCAAACTAAGATAAAAGTTACTTGTCCACTGAAAAAGTCTTACCATTAATGTGTCTCTCCATGTCTGATGCCATTTCTCAGCTGTGATGCTGCCTTATTTTGTGCCTTCAGTTTATTGCACATTCCCAGTAACCCGTCTTATTTATACACAGAAGGACGGACTCTCCTGATGTCATGGAATTTCCCAGATATGACTTTGGATGCACAGCAATCAGTAACATCTGCACCACTAAACAGTTGCCTGCTAATACCACCAATAGTTATGTTGACTTGTGTTTTTACTGTGCCTTATTATATTCGAGGGTAGGTTAAAAAAAAGAAACTATACAATATAACTGTACAGTTACACCCATGAAGCACAGAAATACATGATCAAAGAGAAGTGCAATTGATCTCCAGGTTGTGCAACAAACGTTTAGGTAGCTGCATGCAGCTGTGCACCACCAAACTGCTGGACTGAACATTGTCCTTTTACCCCTGTTGTGGAAAATTACTGAAACTGCCCTTACTGTGGAAAGTTACAGAATCTCTCAATTTCAGTCACGTGGGATATTTTATTGATAGCTAACAAAAAAAGAGGAGACTATATCCAGGTAATGTCTCACTCCCAACTCATCACATACAGATGCTTGCTCGGGACACAAGGTGTCACATTTTAACTAACTGGGTTTTCCTTCAATTTTTCAGTGTGCAGGAAGGTCCTAGAGAGTTCATTACATCGCCTTCAGTGTCTGAAAAAGAACCAACTGCAGACAAAAGTACTTGTCATCACTGCTGCTGGATGCGTAACTGTGGTAACCAAGGACATAAACCATGGAAAAAAAAAATCATAGTTAAACCTGACCACATAATTTAATGCCTGAATTAATAATTAGCAATTAGCAACGGGGGGAAATAAGCAAAATAACCTTCACAATAAAAAGTGATTCCAGATAGCGCTCAAACTACCGTTCAGAAAGGGGTATTCATGTGTGTGTTGCGGTTATCCTTTGGCTTAAAATATAATGAAAAGGTTTTCTGACCAAGTGGGAGTGTGCTTTAGGTGGATGCTTAGAAGTGGCAGAAACGGCAATGATTATAACTGCAATGATGATGATAGTTGCAGAATGTGTTGCAGCCAAGGGGAACCTTCAACTGGGCTGAAAAATGAAGCCAATATGGAAATGCCAAAAACTGCAGTTCCTCAAGCTGCCACTTGTGGATGGCTCCAAAAGTGGTGTCAGTCCCAGTGGACTCCCATGTTGGCCAGCTTTACAGCATTAAATAGCACATTTACAGCATAATAAAAAAAATGTTTTGGCCTGCAAGGATAACGTCTCCTTCATAGAAACTGTATGGTGGGTGAAAAAAAAAAAAAATCTCAGAATTATTTTGATAAGGCCTTTACTTAAGGGTGTGGCTTCTTTGATTGACAGGTGTTCCAGCACAGGCAGCTGTAACCCATAGCTTTCTGGTAGGTGTCACTTCTTCTAAATCAAGTCACTGAACTGGACCTCTCCAACATGTTTGTGGTGTTGGTGCCTTCTGGATCATTTTTAATGGAATTATCTGAAAAACAATATGACCTGTTGTGTGGTACAGATCCTAGAAATTTGTGCTCCAGTTTTGGTGAGCAAAATTCTAGCATTTTATTAGTCTGTTACTAGCATTGATTAGCATGTATCTGTGTCTGTGTCTGTTCCCTGTACAATTTATGAATGCAACTTGCTAGCCAAAAACTCTGACTATGCCCATCTTTTTTATACAGTCTCTGGTTTTAGCAGCATGTAAGGGAGACAGAGCACATCGTAAGAGTGAACAGGCTGCCTTGCTGTTAAGGATGTGTGGCTTTCTGGGCCTCTTTAAACTTTGAGGTGCCAGTGAACCCATAAGTCTGGGATTATTTGATTCAATACAATTGTACATTAACAAGTATAGAATAAAGGAATCCATCGGTGCTAGCAGTTCTGTGAGTCAAGGCACAGGGACATGTAAATGCAACATCATCCTAATGTGATCACGATGATGTTTACCACTGTCATCCTCTTACTTTATTCTTCTTAACACTTACAATCAGCATGGACGACAATGGTCTTTGCTTAGGTCTGATTATGATGATCTGATGATGACACTTGATTGATAAAATTCACTACTCTGCACATCATTGTATGGCAGTCAGTTCAGCATTTGCTGAGATATTTCACAGGATAACTGAAAACATCAGCCCATGAAAAAGTCAGAGAATCATGTTATCAGGGTTCATTTTCTGTACCTAATTTCATTGGGTTCAATTTTATCATTGTCAACATAAATCCATCTTATTCAAAGTGGTGGACTGACCAGTTAAGGACTCCTCAGGGTCTGGATCTTTGGTGAAGTTGAATGTTTAGCAGATAGTCCAGTGTAACTTCCCTCAGACCGGATTTTATTGTGAAATATGAATTAAAGGCACAATTCATGATCCATGTATAGCAACAGTCCAGCAGCAGTCCCCCCTCCCCCCACCTCTCACCTTTATCAGACAACTGATCTGAAAAAAATCATTAAAGAATGATAAAGTTCACACAGTTTGTAACCCTTACCCAGTATTGAACCTACATGCAACGTGGAGCACTGAAGCAATTAAGCACAGCAGCAGAGTACAGCACTGTAGCAGCTTTACTCTGCTGCAGACCCACAACCACCCTGAATCCTCTGCTACTGATTTATTGCTTTCCCAGAGAGAAGGAGGGGCTTCTGAGAAACTGCAGCTTTCATTTTAGAGATAAGATAAGAGATAAGCCCTTAAAGGTTGAGTCCAGAGACAAGGTTTAAAATGGAATAGATTCATTTATCATTAACTATTAATTACATCTCCTGGGAGCTCATGCAAAGACGTAAAATGACATTTACTTTTTTCTTTTTTAAATGTTTTTATACACGGTGATACGGTTAATAAGAGTAGGGCTCTGGGGCCACAGCTGTTTTGTCACTTTGTTGGCTGCAGTTTGCATCTTTTTGTGTCTCTCTGTATCTTTTTTTTTTTTTAATGACATTTTGAATCTTGTTGTGCTATTTGCACTTCTCTTTCTGTTCATTTTATATACCCTCTGGTTGTCTTACATATTGTTATGATTTCTCTGCACATCTTAGTCGAATATTTGTGCCTGTTTGTCATTGCTTTTTGCCTGTTTTTTGTGGCACTTTAAGGTCCTGATGACCTTCTTTTTGGTAGTTATGCATCTCTTCCTGGTTGATTGTCTCTCTTGGCAGATGTGCAAACATCATACTTGTTTTTTCTGCTTTTGCAACCTGATCTAAGGGACTGCAGTGTGCAACATATGCTTACAAGGAGAAAGATCAGCCCTCAAAAAGTGACAATGTGTTTCTTTTAGGGAGGTTTTTACTTATATTTCAAACAACTGCAATACATTTTAACCCAAAAAGGAATGATTAGCTAAAGACAGACGAAGGCTTAACTTCATGTATTGTAAATGCAGTATGAGGAGACATAACCCTGTGCCATTGCAGCTAAACAGGTAGTGGGGGCAGGTAAACCAGCTTTCTCACTGAGACAGACTCATGAACTAGCCACGATGAAGTCACTCTCTGGACTTCCAGTTTTACAGGGATGCAAGCAGGCTAGGGGTTGAGACAACAGAAAGTTCCAATTTAAACATTGTCATGTTTTGACTTGAAGCTAGTATTAATAATTATTTTAGTTGTTCAGCTCAATTCACTCCTGTTTTATTGAGGATTATCCTGTGAGGGCTCTCTGCTGTGCATAAATAGGAAGTGGAACACCTCTCCTTTAATTGGCTCTGGTACAGTGTATTTTGAAGTTTCAGTGTTTGGCCATGTTGGTTTTTTGGAGCCACAGGTGACCAGCTTTGGGTAAGAGGATGGAGTGCTAGGTTACACTACCAAACTTGGGTAGCAAGGTGTATCCACAGACTGTATGGGGACATAACAGAAGCACAGATACTTGCTTATTATGCTAAGAAATAGATAAAACTATAGAATGTCACTAATTAAAAATGGAGCACAAATCTCTTGGATGAGTTGTTATTATTATTAAGCCTTACTAATTGTCAGATAATCCCTTTAAAAATATGCTGAAATGCACCACTATTATAAACACAGTTGAGTTCCAATTAAGTGTCTTAAAATAACAGAGTTAAAGCCTAGAAGACAACTGGTGGTTACAACTGGCATCCACCTGCCAAACAGTGTGCTCATATCCCTAAAATTAAGCCTTGATGAAGTTTAAATAGGTTCATTAAAATATTTCACCCACTGTACATTTTTTTATTTTTAAATTTACATTTTTTGTTGCATGAGGCTGTGAATACTCTTGCCTCTGCTGAAAAGTTGGACATTTGACTGTGGAAATACATGGGGATTGACTAATTTTTGGAGCCAGCCTCAAGTGGCTTCTTGAAGTAGTGCAGTTTTTGCATTTTTGCCACTGAGGATGCAGCTTGGACAGACTGTAACTGTGGTTTTGACTGTTGCAATGGGATGACACTGTCTCTGAAATTTTGGCAGCATCCATGGATTTGGATTAGTTCTGACTGGGTGAATTTCACTGGGTTAACAGTGTGTGTGCAGTCAGTTTATTGTGCCAGCTTAGTGTCATATTCCTGTACTTCTGTTTTTCTGTACCCTGTCTGCTCATATCTGGTTGATATTCTGTCTCTCTCCAATAAAATGAAACTAGCATAAAAATTAGAGACTGTTCATTTCTTTGTAAGAGAGCAAACTTAAAAATTCAGCAGGAGATCAAAGAATTATTCCCCCCACTATGTAATATCCCCCACTGTAGGCTATGTATAATCATCAGTAAATGATCAGTTCTATTGTGCACACTCTACACAGAATTACAACACACCTTGTATACAGCATGAACTCCAAATGCACAATCTGTCTGCAGTTGGTATAATGACGATGCTTAATGCATGTTTGGCTCTTTATCCTCTTGATATCCTCTTGATATATCTCATTAATCCCACTTCCTGTAGATGAGTCGGCGTTTCGACATTGTGTCAGACATTTAAGCCCAAAGCTTAGAGATGGAGTGTGACAGAAGTTAATGGATGATGTTTGAACCAGACTCAAAGAGTCCTGATTATCTTCAGACTGATTACAGGGTCATGCATTAGTCACCCAAATGGTGGGCCATAGAGAGGAGAGGAAGGGAGGAAAAGATGAACAGATGGATCATCTAGAAGGGCTTTGTTCATTCTGCGTCTGAGCTTCTCTCACACTTTAACGTGAGAATTGATGACAAATTTCCCTGCTGATATTGCAAATCACTTTTTCTGAAATTAAATTCTCCAAATGTCTCAGAGACAGCAGCAATTTTTGGAATATTTGACGGCATTTTGAATGGATTTGTATCACACAACACCAATTTAAGGTGAGTCACTGATTTTTTCATGACTAAAACATTGAAATGGTATACCTTTGCTGAGAGATGTCGGCTAATCAAATTACAATCATGTGAGGAAAAAAAACTAAACTAAATACCTCTTGATGCGTGCTCAATAATCCAGGTAAAAGAATCCCAAAAAGTTGAATCTGTTCATCTGGACGTAGCGTTAAACTAAATACCAACAGTCTTGCTATAAAGTTTTAAGTTTCAGTAACTAAGTGCTTGGATGATATTTAAGTATTGAAAATTCTTATACAAAAACTGCAGGCATGGAGGCAAAGGACTGTCAGTGGTGGCCATCCTATACATTTAATGGTAAAGCCATTAAGGTGATACTCAAATACTTGTAGAACTTAAGTTACACCCAGTAAAAACTATTTTTCTAGCAGATTAATACATTTCTATTTTAATATAATACAGTTACATAATAATAAATATTAAAGTCCTTCCTTTTGGTAAACTTCTATATGAGGGTCATGCCTTAGACTTTTTTCATGATGAAAAGTTTAAGTAAGTAATGTAGGTAATGGTTTCAGCTTGGCCACTCTTATAAAATATGTCTGGCTTTGCCACTGAATGTCTGTTGTTGTGCTTTTGATGTAAGAATAATTACCAGCTACATCAACAGTATGAAACTCAAAGGCAAAAAGAGAAAAGACGATAACAGAAATAAACATATTTTAAATCTGCATGCATTTATCTTTGGTCAAGATCTAAACAATGAGCTAAAACTGTGACTGTGAAATGGTGGCTATAGTTGAGTGAAATGGGAGAGCCGGGTGATGATTGTCAGTGGAATCATCACAACACTGACTAGTTTCTCATTGCACAACTTAGTTGGTCTATTATTTGCATTAAAGAATGGTTTAGTGCAGCTTTTAAAAAAGAGCATTTGCATTGGAGTGCATGATGTGTAATATAAATATAACATGGTAGGCCACTCATCTATCACCATGTCTGAATTTTTAAATATGATCCATCTTTTCAGGCTCTCTTTACCATAACTACAGTCCTGCCCTTCAGCCAAATACCCACATACCACCATGGCCATCATTGGTGCTGGCTTTGATGACCATTCCTTTAGCAGCGACGAGAGTTACAACCACCTCTTCTTAGACACAGAGAACACTGTAGTCAAAGGCTTGTACTACCAGCGTGGTCAGCTGCTCCGTGGACCAAATGCCTCTTGGTTCGTGGATCCTTCCTTGCGGGCCCTCATCAATGTGGGGGGCATCCGATATGCTTTTCCTTGGAGTACTTTGGAAGATTTCCCCCAGAGTCGCCTGAGTCGCCTGCGCTCCTGCGCCACCCTGAGGGAGATAGCAGAGTTTTGTGATGACTACGACTCCTTGCGCCATGAATTCTTCTTTGATCGAGACCCATTGGCCTTCCAAGCCATCTTTAACTTCCTGGGGCATGGGAAACTCCGTGTGCTGCAGGATGTCTGCAACGTAGCCCTGCACACTGAGCTGCTGTACTGGGGCATTGATGTAGGACAGATGGCACCCTGCTGCCACCACCGCATGATGTGCTGTGTAGATGAGGTGGCGCAACACCAGCGCAAAGAAGAAGAGTGGCGGGATAGGAGAAGAGCGATGAGGGCAAATGCAGAACAGGGAAGCCTGTTACACAAGCTGGGAGAAGCAGTGGAGAACCCCCACTCAGGTTTTGCGGGGAAAGTGTTTGCCTTCCTGTCTGTCATGATGGTGGTGGTCACTGTAGTCAGCCTGTGCATCAGCACCATGCCAGACCAGCAGGAGGAAGAATCCATGGTATGTACCAACCAAAGCAATGGTGTATACAACCAGCCTCAAGCACATTCTGTTATTTGTTATGATTAATGTAGAATGTTTAAATGAAGTCCCCCAAACAAGTGGAAAAAAAAAAGAAATGACATTAAACCTAAATATTTTCTAGTACTTCAAACCACTATTTTTCATTAGTTTTATTTTTCTTCTTCTTCCTGTAAATCCTGAAAATCTCTGGAGCTGACAAACTGCATCACAGAGCTGAACAATAATTCTGCACTGATCAGTCATGTAGGTTTCATTTCACAGATTTTCATTTTAAAGCACAGAAGCTCCGCCCAGTTCCTGTACACACTTTTTGTTTAACAGGGCCAGCAAATCAGAAGAAAGTTGACTTAAACAGCGGAAAGCTAAAACTTGGTTTTTGTTTTAAAACTAAACCGAGAGGCTGCACCGTGGCACAGTATATGATAAATAAGGGTTATTTTGAACTGTGAATCATGCAAAGCTACTCTAGTAGAGTCCAAAAATAAAAATATGGAGTTGGAAGCTCAGCAGAATAGGTCCCATTTAAAACTCATAGACTGTGCTGTTATCGGAATTATCTGTATGTTACCAGCCCTGGTAGACTCGGTGATTAAGTCTGAACTGCAACGCTTCCATTACACTATAGTGTGTTGCTTCAGTGAGAGTAGAAGCATATTGTTTTTGTTAGTGTTACCCTAAGTCAGAGGGGTTATTTTTAGGAACATGTCTTAATGTGGAGGCGGCTGTGGCTCAGGAGGTAGTGTGGATTGTCTACTAATCAGGAGGCTGGTGGTTTGCTCTCCATCTCCTCTAGCCAGTGTGTTGATGTATCCTTTGGCAAGACACTGAACCTCCACTCATGTCCCCGATACATCCATCAGAGCTTGAATGATAGACAAGGTGCTTAGGTATAAAAAAAAGTGTTTGTATAAATATGTTTGTGCAGTACCAGTCCATTTAATGTGACTATAAATTTTAAGTACAACCCAAATTCCGGAAAAGTTGGGACGTTCTTTAAATTTGAACAAAATGAAAACCAAAGGACTTCCAAATCACATGAGCCAATATTTTATTCACAACAGAACATAGATAACATAACAAGTGTTGAAACTGGGAAATTTTACAATTTTATGCACAAAATGAGCTCATTGAATCTTTTTGGACTTCTTGCTTTTTCAGCCATTTGTTGCCCCCGTGCCAACTTTTTGGGACCTGTAGCAGGCATCAAATTTAAAATGAGCTCATTTAGTGGATGAAGGTGTTCAATTTCCGAGTTTCAACATTTTGTTCAAATTTAAAGAACGTCCCAACTTTTCCGGAATTTGGGCTGCAGATGGACAACTAGACAGATAGTAAGTAAATTCAATTAGAACGCTTTGATTAATCAGTGGGTGTACTTTTGATAAGTCTCAGTGTGTCTATAAAGGCCCAGTCTTCCCTTTGTCCTTTGTTGAGTTACCTGTGTAGTTACCTGTGTATGTCTCCCTGTGCTTTGGATTCAGTTTCTTTATTCCTTTACTCCTTGTGTTATCTCTCTGGACTCTGTTTCCCTTGCTGCTGTAGACTTTTGTTATTTCTTGGACTTTGTATTTTTGGACTTTCAATCAGCATTGAAAGCTCACCTCTGTTGAAAGCTCTGCCTCCAGCGTCCTGCATTTTCGGTCCTCACATTCCACACGAACTGCTGTTTGTGACACGCAGGGCCTAAACTAAAACCGCTTCCATGATTTTCCACCAAAACAGACTGGTGTCTATGCCAATAACCTGCCACCAGCACAGCACTACAAAATTGCTTGGCCCACAGTTGGAACCAGTGGCATTAGCAATTTTCTGGCAATTTTTTTTACGAACTGAAATTACCCCAACTAACACTATGAAACGGTTAGTTCTCAAAAATGTAGTTTGGTTTTCAAAAGACAAAAAGACAGAACTGGCTCCGCATTGGCACAAGCACCAGCACAACACTGGTGAAAAAGAGGTACTATGAGTGTTTTGCACCAGTTTTGCTGATCAGCCTTTCAAGACAAGTATCAAGTAGGGTACTTTTAACATTTAGATCAGTTGTGGGCCTGTTAAACTTACCCATGGACTTCTATCTTTTGTTATTTTTGCAGGGTGAATGCTCTCAAAAGTGCCGCAACATGTTTATGGTGGAGTCACTTTGCGTGGCTTGGTTCTCCTTGGAGTTTCTGGTGCGATTTTTCCATGCGCAGAGCAAGCTGGAGTTCATTCAGGGGCCTCTGAACATCACTGATGTAGCTGCCATTTTGCCCTACTATGTCTCCCTGTTTCTGGAGTTTAAGGACGAAACAGTGCAGGATATTGTTGCTGGTGCAGGGAGGAGCACTCTGGATAAACTGGGTTTAATCCTGCGTGTGATGAGGGCCCTGCGTATCCTGTATGTGATGAGGCTGGCCCGTCACTCTATGGGTCTGCAGACTCTGGGTCTGACCATTCAGCGAAGTGTGACCGACTTCGGCCTGCTGCTGCTTTTCATCTGTGTCGCTGTGGCCCTCTTTTCTCCACTGGTCCACCTTGCTGAGAGTGAGCTGGCTCCAGATGCTGCTAGAACCCCCCAGCTGAGGTTCAGCAGCATCCCAGCATCATACTGGTGGTCCATCATCTCGGTGACCACCGTGGGGTACGGAGACATGGTGCCACACAGCATCCCTGGCCAAGTTGGGGCGCTAATCATCATCTTAGCAGGGATCCTCATCCTATCTTTCCCTTCCACATCTATCTTCCACACCTTTAATCGCACTTACAAAGAGCTCAAAGAGGAGCACAAGAGGCTGTGGAAGGAAGAGAGGGGCGCTGAGCTCGCCACTGAGGCTGAAGAAAGCATGAGAGAAAGAGAAACATGGCCTGATAATTGGCCTGAAACAGATTTTCTACCTGGTCTGGATGATTCTTATTACCTCTTCATGAAAGACCTTCAAGTGCTGGATAAAAGCACAAGTCATCAACCACTTATTTCTCCTGTTACTTTTTGATTATATGGAAATATGTTCACAATTGGGAACACTTTGGTGTAGCCCCCAGAAAAGCTGGAGGTGGTGGCTGGGCATCTCTACTTACCCCCAGTGACCTGGATCCAGAAAAGCAATGATGTGACGGATGGATGGATCTTATTGAATTCAGTTACCTAAATCTATAGAGTGTCCACAAAGAAAACAAATCTACACTGCACCACTGCACTGCTACACCTGATCTTAGAGTTACCTCACCTACAGTGTTGGGTGTAACACCTTATTGTAATCACATTACATTTTTCAGTAACACAGTAATGTAACACGTTACTGTACAAAATTTAGTAATTACATTACAGTTACAATTATGTCGTTACCTGCGTTACAAAGTTTCTTCAGTTATCTGCACACCGCTGATGGAAAGAAAAAAAAAATCAAACAAACATGCTTTTTTCTTCTTGCACATGTTCATATGCCGGGAGGAGGAAAATGTATGAAATTTTTAATGCATGAAAGGACAAGAGTGTGATGGTAAAGTGCAAACTGTGTCCGGGACAGAAACAACTGAATTATACTGATAACAAAACTTCTGCTCTCTGCAAGCATCTGCACAGACAGCATGCTAACACAAAGATAGCCAAGAACCCAGAGTGATGATAAAGCTGAGTGTATGCTGACCCAAGCCAGGTAGCCGG
>VUQS01022371.1:0-11035 GCA_015108495.1 Heterochromis multidens | reverse complement strand
AGTCCAAGCTATGCCAGAAATACCTCAGGAAAAAAGAACAAGATGGTAAGCTTGAAAACATGGAGTGGCCAGCACAGTCTCCAGACTTAAACCCCATCGAGCTGGTTTGGGATGAACTGGACAGAAGAGTGAAAGCAAAGCAACCTACAAGTGCCACACATTTATGGGAACTTCTGCAACAGATATGGGAAGAACTTTCTGAAGAATATTTGATTTCTATTGTAGAAAGAATGTTACGAGTGTGTTCAGCTGTTATATCTGCCAAAGGTGGCTACTTTGATGAGTCAAAAGTTTAGAATACATTTTGGTCTACAAACTGATTCCATGATTTCTTTTTTAACTCCAATTGCTTATTTGTACTATGCTTTCATTTCAGAGTGCAATGAGACATTAAACTGAATAATTTTCAATAAAAAACTTGAAAAGTTGGGGTGTTCTAAAACTTTTGACTGGTAGTGTAGAGCTATTTAAAACTCTTTCTTACTGACATTCTTTGTATTGACAACATATAGGCATATAGGGAATGATATATGAGGATTCAAAATATCACGTTACTTTGGATCTCTGACCTCTTCTTCAAGGTCAAATGAAGTCAAACTTTCATAAAATGTCTTTTATCTTTAAAACGATGCTTAAAATTTTACTGCCTTTAGTTCTTAAACTTCTTAAAGTACATCTAAAAAGAACAAAGAAAATAAAATGAATATAAGCAAAATACAATATTATTCCCTTAAATGTAAATACTGCTCAGAGGGTGAGCTGCCTTGGCAGAGGTTTACACTCTCGGAGTGCTTCTTGTTTTTTATGTTTCTGTAATGGTGAATCATCCAGTATGCACAAGTTCTTTAATTAAAAATGATATTTTTAATGCTAAAATATAATAATTGTTGTTATCCATGAATTTTCAAATTTAGTGTTTTACAAAAAAAACAAATTGTAAAGCACATTATTATTTTTTGAGTAAGATGCCAAATTACAGTTATTTACTTGCATTCCTGAACAGAAAAATTCATTTCAGTGGTTGAATGTTATGCTTGATTAATTTCTGACTTCTCAAAGAACTCCAGAGTGCCGGCTTAAATTTGGGTATTAAAACGTAAATTCAGTTCAGTGAATTCGGTGATTTGACAGATTTCTAAAACATTTTTTTCTAGTTTTTATGATAGATGGTCTAATACATTTTTTATATACTGTATATTTTACATACTTCAATACAAGGAAAAATAAACGTTTTAGCAAGCCTATACTGTATGGGAAATGCAGGCATATTCTTGTTCTATAGCTAATTTTTCACAAAATAATTGTCACTGTGTGGAAAAATCATGTTGATGAGATGAAAGAGAGGCTGCTGAAGCAAATGCACTGTCAGGAGGTGCACTCCAGCCGGTCGTTGAGAATCGCTGATCTGACACCAAATCCACACACACAATGATTACGCATAGGGGCACAAAGCAGCCCATGAAAGCAGCCCATAAGCCATGATAAATATAAACACGCCGCACATGTCCTGATGCATCATTTTGCAGGAATAGTGACAGAAGATAAAGTCAGGCATACTCACCAGGGCAGAGCTACCACATGCATTAAAAATGACAGATGAGTAAATGTGGTGTTATTTCTAAGTCTCTTGCTGCTATCGTCAGAACAGAGCCCCTTGTGATACACACACTAATATTAATGTTCTCAGTTGTATAGAACAAATGTAGTAGGCATTTCAGCCCACCTGGCTTGTTACTTTTTTCTTTCTTTAGGGGAATTCATATCTTTATCTGGGGGGAGCTCAAGGGAACACAGTTGGAATGGCTCATTAACATCTTACAATGCACACCTTCCCACAAATGCATACTCGCTTGTTTACAAAAACATGTGAATACACTCCAGCATATGCACACATCTGTATGGCTTGCATACATGCACTTATACCAAAAAAATCATGTCTAACACACACTTGCATGCATCAAACCTCCTCAGTGTGCCCTCTTCAAACACACACTCAAACAGACTGTGGAATGTAGGAACTACATGGCGCCCAGTTTTGTTTTCTTTCGACAGTGTGCACTTCCCCTTAGGCACATCCAAAGAAAATATTTGTGTCTGACACACTCTGAAAGTTCAGGGAATAATTCATTTCAGGGCTTCATGATGAAAACAGATTTCTAATTTTTTTGACTTAACTTTGGCCTGTTTATTTATAAAGAAGAGCAAACAAATACATGGCTGAATTCATAAAAAAAATGTGAGTTTCATGTGTGTGTTTGTGTATGTTTCTGCATGCGTGCTTTTAATACCTTCCAGCTCTTGTTTTCATGTTCTTTGCACACAGTGGTATTTGGTCCTGGCCGCTGGCTGAATGAAAACAAAAAAATAGCACGTACAAACAGAAGGAGTGTGTCTGAATATGATGTGTGTGCTTGTTTGTTTGCAGGAAAAAAATTCTAAAAATCACGAAATGTCGGGACAGAGATGTTAGCACCATGAATGAACCCTGTTTAAGCTTGTGTCAACATGAGAACCAGCTATAACTGAGGGTGTTGTAATGGGTCTTCTACACATGTAAATATTTATATGTGTGTATTTCCATGCATTTCTTGCATTTGTTTCTCCTTGTTTACTGGTAGAAGAAAGTTACATTTAAGATTTTTGTAACACCTTTTTTTAATACCATTTTCAAAGAAACTAACACAAAACCTAAGAAAGAGAAAACAGACCCTAATGGGTCAGTCACAGTAGAGTAAAATTCCATTGAATTTTTCACATTTGGAGACCGATTGCAAGTAGTTGTGGTGACCAATTGGTCTCCAAGAGATTGAGCGTGCAACGTCCTCAACCTCTTTCAATCACATTGGTTCGTCTGGTGCGAGGCAACTTATCTCCAGATAATCGTGGTCCAACTCGGACTGACTGCAGTCACTCTCACACAGATTGGCAAAAGTTTGCAAATAATTGATATCTAATTTATAAACACAAACAGACTGCCAACACATTGCAATCAATCTGAGTCAGTCTTCACTGATGAGCACAACTCATATGTGATGCGTCTCTTTGCAATAGGTGACTTGACTCAACTGGTTGTATTCTGGTTAAATTCTTGAATAAAAGCAAGCTTGCCAAGTGCAAATCTCATTTTGCAGTTAAATCGCTGTCCTGCAGCAACTACTGTATGTCACTATTTGTGAAGGAATTTCTGAGTTTCTGTTTCAAATCTATGATTGGACTCTAAATGTAAGTAATGTAAGTAGTTAATGCAAATTTTTCTTTAATGTGAATTTCTGTGTATGTAGAATTTCAATGTATGTCAACATATTTGCAACAGATGGGATCAAATTTACAATTTTTGACCATTTATCAGAGTTAATCGCTGTATTATCGCAAACAAATTGCATGGAATTGCCAACTTGACCCCATTCAATAGCAGACTGACTCTTGCCTTTTTAGAGCCATCTTGACGCACCAAAGTTGCTTTGAAGAACTGACTGCAAGTTCTTGTAGACCTGGTTCCCTTCTTCAAAGCAACCATTTCAAAGGCAACAAGATTGCAAGTTCTTTGCACACAGTTACAATAATTTTGGTCATGCTGCAGTTTCCAATCACTGTTTTCCCTAGTGTGATTGTAGCATAACTGAGGAAATATACTCTATTCAGATATACTTGTAAAAAATTAAAGTATTTGGATAAGTTTAAGAACATTGTCCAAATATATTTTTTAATTGGCCCACTTCCTGGCAAAATCTTGTCATACACTAAGAATCTTGGTCTTATATGTGCATTTGAATTTTAAATCTTACATCTCTAAGCTCAGCTAGGTTTGTTTCTTTCAACTCTCTTTCAAGAAACATGGAAAAATCAAACATTTACTGTCAGCTAATAAAGTTGCACCAACTTTAAGTACACACTTTTCCCTCTGTTTACAAATTCACTTTTCATGTGTCTTCATTTGCTCCAGAATGGAGCTACTATGGTGCTAACAAAAACAAGTCAGTGCTCACACATCACCCCTATTCTTGCTTCCCTTTAACAGCTTCCAGTGAAATTTAGAACTAATTTTAAAATCGTATTAATCACATACAAAGCCCAGCATAGCCAGGCTCCCATGTACAGCAGATGTTCTAAGATCTTATTCCAGGAATTGATTTCACCAATGAACTGACCAGGGCCTTTTAACTATTCCATGCTGTTATATTAAATATATATAAATAGCACCTAAACTGTGGAACAGCTTTCCTTCCTTGAATCTATGGTTCATTTTAAACGTCTGCACCAAACATTCGCTCTTAACTTTTGGCTAGTATTAAACTATTGCTTGTATAAAATGAGAAGACACAAATATTTTACAAATCTGTCAAAAACATGTTGAAAATTAAAAATCTGGTTATGATTTATTAGGCAAATAACAAACAGAATTCATGTTTTATACCCAAATTTGAGCTGGTACACTGGACTTTTCTAAGAAGTCACAAGTTAATCAAGCATAACATTCAACCACTAAAAATAATTTTTCTGTTCAGGAATGCAAGTAAACAACTGAAACTCGACGTGTTAATTAAAAATTCATAATGTGCTTTACTGTTTTTTTTTCTGCTTATTTGTAAAACAGTAAATTTGAAAATTCATGGACAACAACAATAATTATATTTTAGCATTAAAAATATAATTTCGATTAAAGAATTTGCACATACTGGTGGTATAACTATTACAGAAACATAAAAAATGACTTTGGTAATTACCAATACTGTTAATTTAGGACAGAGGGGATAAACCTTACATTGGCTGGTGGTCTAATTAATTTGTTAAGCACTGTATATGTGGTGGGGGGCAGTTACAAGACGACTGGAAGAAAGGCCAACCAACAATGCCACCTAGGGAATTACACCCCAGGACATATAACTCTAATGGAACTTAATTGTATTAACAACTGATCTGGCCTAATAAAATTGTTAAGCACTGTAAGTCTGTTTGTATGTACTGTATGTTGGGATAAATAGGATTTTTTAGTTATTTTTTTAAATCCAAATTGCACTCTGTAACTGCATGCTCATAAAAGTGCTATAATTAAGTGCTTAAGTTTGTCTTTATTATTATTATTATTATTATTATTATTAAAAGCAAACAAATAATATGCTATTGCATTGTCCTACATTTGAAATACCTTCAACATACAGCAATTTTTGCTTTGTAAGCATTTCCAGGAATAAAAAATTCTGGAATAACATTTATTCCAATCAAGACATTTAGCATTAAACTCGCATCTCCTCATTACTGAAGACTAACTAGCAGGCTTACTCGCAAGGCTCTAACTTCATAATTACGTCAGTTGATTATAAGTCCAGTGGCCCGCCAAGCCAAGACCGACCCCAGGGTCCTTGGGTTAACTAAACAATAATCATTTGCACACATAAAAAATCGTTTTCTGCATTTAAAAGCATAATTGTGTGTTGGGAATTCTTGCAGTGATGTACCCAAAAACAATTAAGGCAATTTATAACAATCTTATATTTTTAATGCCTTTTTTTAAATCTATGCATTTAAGACCGTTAACACTTTTTAAGGATCTGTAGCCACCCTGTACAAACATAAGTAACCCTTATTTCATTATCACAAAATAAATTCCATCTATAAATTGTGCCTTAAACACATTAATATAATACATTAGTATTATTACAGAAACAAAGAGACTCGATGTGTGCATGGACACTGAGGCGGGACATAATCCACAACTCAAAGCCTCTGGAAACAGCATGGAAATATCCATCTAAACAGGAACATTATGCAAAGGCAACAATAAACTGGTTCTCATGATAAACAGACTGTCATATCTCTATACCCAAGCCAGAGGGCAACACACTCAGTGACATCCATCTTCTTTAAGTAACGCTGCTCATAATGGCACTGTGCATGGTGGGAGCAGAACACACACACAAGTTAACACTACCAAACACACAGTATTAATATTCTCACTTGCACTCTCTCTCAGTCTGACACACATATATAGACTCTCCCAGTATTTAATACAACTGGGTAATGCCAGGGGCGAGGCAGAACTCATAATCATGAGTATGTTTAACAGCAGTGTGACAGGCGGATGCTGCTTCAGTGTAAGTAAAGCACATGTAAATAAGCAGGCTGAATTATTCAAGACAGAGACTGGCTCGCTCGTGCTGGCTCACCCTCACACGCTCAGATCCAGACATGCTGGGATAATCTCAGAAAAAAATGCTTTTGCTTGTCAAGGTGCAAACAGTCCAAGATGGAGCCAAGCAGGGGTGTTTATAATGCAGCGAACATAGTTAACTCACGTGATGTGACTACAGATTCGGGATTTTAGTGAAGTCATGAAGATGCACATGTGGTGTCCACAAGGCTGTGGAAAGCTCAGGGGAGATGTCAAGGATGTGTGTGGGATGACAGAAGAGTTTGGTGCTGGATATGACCAGATGTGGATGAATGATGAAATTAATAAATGAAGCACTTGATTTATTTGTCAAGTAACAGAAAATTAAACACGTTTCTTGCAAGTTTATTTTACAGGGGACTTATTTTGCTTATTTCCAACTTAATATTCTTACTCTTGGACTGTACTAGAGTAGCTCTGCATGCTTCATAGTTCAAAATATCTTTCACTTTTACATTTTTTCTTATACTTGTTGGCTCCCTTTAAGCCAACTTCCCTATGATTGGCTGCCCTTCATAAACAGATGGTTTGAACAGCAGTTGGGTGGAGCTTCTGTGCTCAGAGCCAGAACTGTGTGCCTGAGATGACCATATTAGGGATTTCCACACTCACTGACATCATAGAGATCCAAGAGAAAGTATTTAGAGCAGTTTGAAGGCTCAGCTTTTGGCTCACAAGAATTACTTGTACATACATTATTATTACAACGTTCAACTTTGTCCATGTTTAATATGAGTTCTGCCACTGTTTTATATGACAGAAAATAAGGGAAAAAATGGTAAGGCCACTTTTAATATTATCAGGCTATAATAATTGGTTAACATAGACAATGTGATGCTAATACTCATACAGCATCTGTCAGGAACATGCATTTTTCTGGGATTTTCCACCCCCATATTTCACATCTTGATCATAATTTACTCTTCAGGTAAAGGTCAGAGTCTCTTTACAGTTTATTTCAGTGATAGACAAAGCACAGTCACTCTTTGCTGCCAGTTTTGCCTGCAGTCTTTTCCATGTGATGGCTTTCATGCTAGCAGGCAAAAGTGCAGCTTTTCAAACGTAACATTTGCTGCCTTTGTTTGTCTTATTTAAACATTTTTGTTAGATGTTTTATCGACCAAATAATCAGCAGTTCAAATGCCTGCTATTTCATTATTTGCTGAGTGAAGTTGATAAGTCTAAACGTTTTTTTAAAAAATGCCCATTTTATGTTCCCAGAGCCCAGACTGGCATCATTAAATGCCATTATGATAATATAAAACAGCCAAAAAGAAGGAGCAAATCCTTACAAGCTGTAAAGGAAGGAGCATGATTACATGCACAAGGCAAGAAGGTGAAAAGGCTCCTGTAAACCACAAATCTATTTAACCAGACAACTTTCAGATGTGAGCCAGATTTTCCTCAGGCAGACAAAGGCATTTGTGGTTTGGAGTCTGTTACCAGTGGTGTCCCTTTATTGAGATAGCTCACACAGCAAATAACTATTCTCTGATAAGGGACAATTTTAAAAATGGTTTGTAACTAACAAATAGCTTTATTAGGAATCAATCATTTACTCATTCTTCTCATGTTAGATTAATTATAGTACATCAGTGGAGTTGCCCTCTAAAGGTTTAAAATGGCTAGCTTCTCGTTTGGCCTCTTTAATTGATAAGGGAAGGTCTTCAAATGGACTGTGTAACCTCTAGAATAACATGCAGACACAATCTGTATCAAAAATCAATCTGTTAATATCTCTTCAGGGTTCCTGCAGCTTAAGGCATGTTAGATTTTTAAGCCTTTTAAATACCACTTAGAATCATATTTAAGACCAAATCTGCAATTTAAAAAAAACTGAAGGGAAAAAGCAACATCAGTTAATGTAAGAGTCATTTGGTTTTTGTGGTTTGGTTGAGGCTATTTGTGAACATTGAAACAATATGTCCAAGATCAGCTGATCTGAGAACTTCAGGGTTAATACAAAATTGCTGATGCAGGGTGTCTTGTCTAACTTGCATACAAACATGTTGAACACTCCACGGGATTCAACCACACTGACTCCAACTGTCATGGGTTTTGCACACTTATTGCACAAAATCCATGGTGCCTCATATACATTGTCTGGTTTCAACCATGCCACAAAACCTTGGCTGAATAACCAGTATTGATTAAATTTGCACTTCCCTGTGTCAATGCCACCTAGCAGCCAGTGCACCTGATCTGAGTTTCCCTGCAGTAAAACAAACTATGTTTTTTAAATGTATTACCAATTAACTGAATGTCAGGAAAAAAAATATTAAAGAAATCATACTTCCTATGTTTCAATATTTTCAAGGCTTCTGAAGGATCAGTGTAAGACATTTTAATAACAATTTGCATTTTTTTAAGAGTCTGAGGGAAACCTAATAAAGTTGAAACACAAGGACATTTAATAATTAGTTAGTGACATTTGTAACTGTGTTATTACCAATTACAAACCGAGGTCAATAGAGTATTAGTAAATGCTGATTAATTATTTGATAAAACTGTAAATTCCAAGTTATGCAAACTCTTGCAAACAATGAAGTTTGCGTTTCTTTCGCTTTAAAGTGGCTGGGAAAGAAAGAAGATGAAAGGCTATTTATATAAGAACAAAACCTGTTTTAAAATGGGGTTCAAGTTTTGATTTATCTTAAAACTATGACCTTTTAGCCCTACTCACTTAAACTCAAATCGTGGAGAACCACAAAGCCAATTACAGCCTGACTCAACGGGTAACGCAACATCAACCCAAACCTCTCTAAGTGAAAGCATACCCTCATCCCTTACTTATTTACCATCACCCACAGCCAACAAACTGCTGTTTTCACAACCCGAGTCTGCTGATGAGGCTGATCTTCTTGATTGAGCCTCATTTAAGAGACTCTGGGAATCAGGGCGGGTAGTTTGGCGAGATTAGAGGCACAGTCATTTCGCTCTGTCACATTACCACAACATCTGCAATAACAAATGTCTGAGAACCTGCGAGCTAAACCACAGGGAGGGGGGGAACACACCGTCAGCTGTGATGGAGCAGCACCTGGCTGTTTGAACATGCCTCTCTCTTCCACTCGCACATGTGATTAGTCAAAACATTTTCGACAGTAATCGCCTCGAGGATCCGTATAAATATGCCTGACAAGTTGGTCGTCTGACTTGAAGAAAGCGAGAGACCGAGCAGGAGGACTCTCTGCTGACCACCAGCGGGAGCAACGAGAGAAGCAACGTGAAGCACCGGGGAAAGGTTGATCTCATGGTTGTCGGGCATTAGGCGCTTTCTAGTAAACGAGATAGTTCAGAGCTTTGTTCAACCGCACCTTGTAGCCTGTGCTGCTTTTTTGCTATGTGAAATATGTTGTTTGTGAAAGAGATTTCGAAGTTACTTTAAAATAATACATTTTGTTTCTCATTTTATTCAGCAAGTGAAAAACAATATAATACTGGGTTACCCCAAATCTAAAAATGAAAAAAGAAATAAATAAATAATAACAACAACAAAGAAGGGAAGTCAGAAGAACAGAGCTTTTAAATCAAATATGTGCTTTAGGCAAATGTGGACTTATAAGTAATGTGGTGTTTTTGAGAAAATAAGAAAAATCTTAGAACCAGAGTGTCATTACGCACACCAAAAAAAAATCTATATTTTCAGATAAACACTGTTGTCTTTTTGCCAGATCTTTTGAGACAGAATAAAAATGGAGGGGGCATTTAACAGCCATCCACTTCAGCTTTTGTTTTGCTTTAGGAGAGGGTATTACCAGACAGATCTGTAAATAATCAAATTACCACAGAGTAAATGCCACACAGACCCACAGGAACCAGGGCCCCAAAGCCCCTGAGATTGCAGCTTTTCATCAGCTTTTATAGGCTCATCACAGGTGCTGTACAGGCTATTTTAACTCCAAAGTTGTGGAAACAGCTCTTCAATGACAAAAAAAAATTCCTTTTGTGATAAGCATATATAAAATGCTTAAAATAAAAATTCTAAAGCAAAGCACAAGTCCCTTAGAACTGCACCAACAGCAAGTCATTTTTGCTGCCACTTTGACCATGAGTAATAACCACAGCAGAAAACCTCAGCAAAGTCAGCAAACTGAGAAAGCAATGTTACTTACTAAAATTTGCTAACATATGCCAAGATGTCATCAATAATGTAAGGACACGCAGACGAGGATTAATATAGTTAACTAAAACAAAATTAAAACTCAGTCCAGGTGTGGTAGGACATTTTCTGTATGATGTGTTATTTGTGTTGGTTTTTGTTGCATGCTTTTTTATTATTATTATTATTATTATTATTGTGAAGTTTCCATGTGACCTGCCCTGGAACTACAGATGTAAATTAGCAGTTTTGCAAAAATCTGGCGTGTTTGCATCTTATATTTTTGGTATTTTTATGTCCATTAATGTGCCTTGTCCCTGTTAACTATATATATATATATATAACGCCAACAATTATTTTATCGCGCGTTAACGCAGTTTTATTATTATTATTGAAAGTCCTTTGCTCACTGGCTCTGAATACACAAAAACATGGGTCACAGGAGGGGTGGGATGTACAGGCTTGGGATGGGCGTCATCACGCGTCTCAACCAATGAGAGCATAAGACTGCTGCAGCACACACATGAACCGGAACGTAAAAGAACTGGCGGGGACAGAAAAATGGAGAAAGGTATGAAACTCTTACACGGACATTTTCATTTTAAATCTCTTCCAGAGGCCCCTGCACAGTAAATCACAGCTGTGTACTTTTTTTTTTTTTTTTTGCGCTCGATCACTTCACCTCACTCTAACAGGGGCAATTGCTACTGAACATAGACTGTTTATGCTGCTCCCTGATAAAAGAAAAATGTTTCTTCTGGTAC